>QZWW01000074.1:0-34016 GCA_004337795.1 Cryptosporidium viatorum
TTGTTATTGTTATTATTATTATTATTGTTATTGTTATTGTTACTATTATTATTATTATCAATACCTAATATTCCTCCAATATTAATATTACTCGTATTCTTAATATTATTACCATCACATTCGCTAAATACACTATTAAAATAGTCAATTTCATCAATATATAGTCTATTACTTTTTGTATTCTTATTTGAATGAGTTTCATCTATACCAGAAAACATTAAATTTGAATTATTTAGTGGAATTTCATTATTATTAGTTAATATCATGTGATTTCTTGTAAATTGAATATCATTTAAATTACTTGAAGATTGATTATTATGATTATGACTATGATACAAACTATTTAAATTCTGTTCTTCTTCACTTGTACAAGAATTATTTGTATTCGGAATATAACAACATGCTGAAGGCAATGGATGCATTACATTTGCATTATTATTATTATTATTATTATTATCGGTGCCTTTACCATTATTTATTTTATTTGGATTAATATTCTCCCTATCTTCCATTGTCCCATCAATATAATAATAAAAAGAATCATCATTCTTATTGGATTTCTTCTTTAAACTATATAATAAATTTTCTGAATAATTTGTTGATGCAGTTGAAGATGGGGTTGGGGTTGAAGTTGAATTATTATTAATATTTGGATTATTATATCCAATAATCTTTCCATCATTATTTACCATACTATTCATTATTACAGCACCAGAAGATAATGGATATCCACCAATATTACTACTACTACTGTTATTAGAATGGAACTGTTTTTGTAAATCATCAATCAAAGCTGAATTCATATTTGAAGTTAAATAATTACAATTATTCATCTCTGAGATGATACCTCCTCCACCTCCCAATAAAATATCTTCTTGGTGAATTTGATGAATTGTTATATTATTACCATTATTGACATTATTATTACTGTTACTACCACTATTACTAATACCAAGTCCATTAGTAGTAGTAAGATCACTTGCGTTTATGTTTACTCCACTACTATTACTATTAATTGTACTTATATCTGTAGTAGAAGAATTGGTATCAATGCTTGTATTATTATTATTATTATTCAAAGAATTCATTCTGGAAAATAATTCATTTTCATTAATCATATTAATTGAAATCTGATCATTTATTAATTGTGTATTACTATGTATATTTATATTTCTTTCAATAATATTATTATTATTATTATTGTTACACAATACATCATTAATACTATGACCATTTTCTATTAACTTATTTAAAATCATCTGAGACTGTGCCAACTGATCCATAAGATTAATATTATTTTCATGATTTGAAATTCCAGGATTTATTACTGTATTCAATGCATTATTTTCAGATACCAACAAAGACGTCGTATTAGAATTCATTGTACCGTTATTATTAATATGATTGCTATTACTTACATTACTATTAGATTCACCAATATTATTAATGCAATGATTATTATTATGATTACTACCAATAGATGAAACATGATTGATAACAGAGCTTGTAATGGGAATTGTAATATTAATATTTGGATGAATACCTGGATTATTATTAATATTACTAATATTTGTATTAGTATTAACATTGTTATTATTACCAACATTTAAATGAATAGATGGATTTGATGAATTTGATACATTAGCTGTGCTACGACCTCTTTTTGTATGTGGCCTTTTTGAAGAACAACCTCTATATAATAATAATAATTCTAACTTGGCTTCAATCTGAAAAACACATACTTTTGGTAACGGAATATCTTCAACAAGAAATTCTGGAAGTGCTAAAGATGTTCTACTTTTCTTCACATCAATATCTCTTTCTCCATCAGGTATTACCAATTGAGTATGCCTTGTATCTCCTCTTCCTGGAGATAGTAAATTAAAGTGTTCATAACTTTTTTGATTATATGGTGGTATTCTAACTAATAATCCACCAAATCTTAATGCTCTGTATAAATTATCACTATTTAAACATGTTGGCAAATCTATAGTTTGCACATCTTTATCACCATTCACTAATTTTCGAATAATTAATGCATTTTTCCCATCCAACCATTTTGCTAAATATTCATCTGTTAAGTCTAATGGAATCTCAGCAATCTGACCATCATCATCATCTTCTTCTTCTATTCCCTCGGTATAATCAACCAATAAATTACCATTTCCTGTATTATTATTACTAACAACAATATTACCAATATTTCCCATACCTTCTCCAATTCTATTATTACAGTTTTCATCTATATTTAATATCAAGTTATTATCAATACTAGTTTCATCATGAATCATGTTATTATTACCTGCATTGTTATTACAATTCATACCTAATAATAGATGATTATCCAAGATTTCATTCTTTCTTTCATTTACTAATAATGGTATACTACCATTTATTCTTTTCTCTATATTTTTAGATTTACCATTATTCAAGTCTAATATATTACCTGATAACAACATATTTTGTTCATTTACTGTCATCATACCTTCTCCTGTCATTCCCATACCTCCATTCATAAATCCTGAAATTTCTGCTTCATCAATTTCATCTCCATTCGGAATTTCTCCAATTACTCCACCATTCATTGTAGGTAAAATTGGCATTGTACAGTTTTTCACCCCAATTTCTCCAACATTTGTATTATACTTAATTTCTTTTCTATTCATCTCCATATTTTCAATTCCATTGTTATTGTTATTATTATTGTTATTATTATTAATATTTGAATTACTAATCATCATATGATGACTATTCATTCTCCCGGAAATACGGCGATTACAGTATCCTCTTGAACCATTGGATCTTGTTCCACCATACCTAACTGAGTTGGTCTGCTTCCTCAACATATGATTTCTCATAATATTACAGGACTTAATAAGTTGTTGGATAAATCTATTTAAACATTGTACCCCTTCATTTAATTGTCTTTGTACTTGTTCTTCTGCCGGATGCAGTCTTCCTGTCTTATAAGCATACGACCAAAATTGTCTATCATAAGGGATTTGATTTCCATGTCGTTGCAATATAAATGCAGCAATCTTTCTAGGTAACCCCTCTACTATATTGCTTAACCACAATTCTCTTACCCTTGCTAATATCTTCCTACTATTTGATTGTGCTGGAGTGCCACTTAGATATCCTGATAATAATAATGAACTATTTTGAATTATATTTCCAACACTAACTCCTGTATTTGCATAATTGCCTAAAGAATTACCCAAATTATTATTATTATTAGTATTACTGCTATTAGTATTGCCATTATTATTATTGCTATTATTATTAATATTAATATTATTATTATTATTATTATTATTACTATTATTACCACTATTATTATTATTACCATTATTATTATTATTATTGTTTCCTGATCCATTCACAATAATATTACTATTTAAAATTCCTGTTTTTGAATTTACAGTTAATACATTTGATTTAGATGTTGAATTTGGGTTTATTCCATTGAGATTTTGATTGTTCTCTGATTCATTTGATTTATTACCTACTATAAAACTTCCATTTATATCTGAAATAATTTCTTCTTCTTTTCGTATACCAATAATGTCTTTATTCATCCCCGTAGAATATATTGGAGTTGTCATAGACATTGAAGTTACTATAGACTGAGGCGATGATGCTCCTATTAAATTTTCTGAATCTGTAATGTTTTCATGGCAACCATTATTAATCTGATTTCCTTTATTTGAAATTCCTTTTTCGTTATAATATATCAACAAATTTTCATTTACCATACAGTTACAAATCCTACCATCTTTATTTGAAATATTATTCCCTTTATTTACTGGATAACTGCAGTGATTACAAATTATTTTCCCATTATAAATGCTAGTCCCAATATTGGTATTTTGATTCTGGTTTAAATTATAATTCAATGCCATATTTTCCCCAGTAAAATAACTAGACAAATAATTCTCAATAATATTATTTTTATTATTTTTAAATTGTGAATGCAAAACATTATCACTAATATTTGTATTACAGTTTGAGTAATTTCTTGGAATTATTTCATCGTAATCTCCTTTTGGAAGTTGGTCATTATAGCTATAAATATTATTTGTTTCAATTGACCCACTCAATTCTTTATTATTACCTCCATTCATAATGATTACTTTCTCTGTAATTTGTTCATGGTTTATATCGTCCAAGACTGCCTCCATTACTTTCTTTCGTCTAGTTTATCCTACTTTACCTTTTTTTTTTTTTTTTTTTTAAATCTTGTTTTATTGTGAAATATAGCTTACCAAAGCTGTAAATTAAATTTAGCAATCATTTATTGATAAATATATATAATTTTGATTTCTAGTTATTTTATTTATTTTATCTCAGCATTCATTCAAAGATTTATTAGAATTCTTTCAATGCAAGCTGCCTTTTAACATAAACATAGATTAGCAACTATTTTTTTTTTTTAATTTAGTTGAATTAAAATTATGGATGTTTCTAGAACGATCTTTACTTGTTGAAATCTCTTCCAATTGTGAATATTTCCTTTCTTTCCAATCCTCAATCTTCCTCCTTTTATTCACTCATTTAATCAATACACCTCTAATATATTTTATTTATTAATTTTTTCCCCGTTTACGAGATCCAATAAGTACGTAGATATTTAGATCATTTATCCTCGTATTTAATTGTTATTTAGGTACCTCACTGTATTTAATAAATATTATATTTTCTCCTCACATGAAATGCATTGGATATTTACAAATTATGCATATCTTTATTTGAAGCACATTATATATTGCATATTTCTCAAAAAAATAATGTGCGCCACATTCTTTATATTATTTTTTTTTTTAATAACTGATATTTACTATAGAAGTTACAATATTCAAGTAATCATAGTTTTCTCCCTGTTGTACAAAATTTATTTTCTTTAAAAGAAAACATTCAAATTATATTATTTTCATGATGATTTATCCTTCAAGTTTTTATTATCGAGTTAGAATAGTATTATTATTCTAATCTCTTCACCAAATTGCCATTCTATTAGATTTATAAATTTATCAAAAAAAATGGTGAATAAATTTACTAAACTATTTAAAATTTTAATTATTAATTATTTGATTATTTTTTTTCTTTAATAATTATTACATCATTTTTAAAAATATTTATCCACATGCATCATTGCAATATTTCCTATACCGGTGCATGTGAAACCACATGTGGGGAAATTTGGCGCCACACATAATATTTGTATAATTTATCGTCTAACAAGTTTTTTTAGTAAATATAAATTAATTTAATTAAATCAGATAAGAGAAAAATTTCATAAATAATATTGCTAGTTTTCAAGGAATAAAGTATAACCATTGTTTATTTAGAAACTAATATTAATTCAACAATTAAAGCTGGTAAATAATCTTATCATTTTTGAAAAGTAACAATAAACAAAGAAAGGCGAATAAAAATATCGGATTTATATGAAAAGTTCTTGAATTAAGAGAAATATATAAGGTGAAATATTTTAATAGGATTGTGTGTTGCAATTAAGACTGAAAAAAGAATTAAAGTTAAACGAATTTAAATAAATTTTAAATTATGTCGACAGTAAACCCAAACGAGGTAGTAAATGAAAATAATGAAAATCAAAATACTTTAAATGAAACAGTATATAATGGACCATTAAAACTGGAGCATCTTCTTCCAAGCGGACTAACAAAAAGGGATCTAGAAATACTCCGTGAAAATGGATATCATACAATAGAATGTCTTGCTTATGCTCCTAAAAAAGCTTTATTATCAGTTAAAGGAATTAGCGAGCAAAAATGTGATAAAATAAAATCTGCATGTAAAGAATTAGTAGCAATGGGATTTTGTAGTGGAACTGAATATTTGGAAGCTAGAACTAATCTAATCAAATTTACAACAGGTTCTAGCCAATTAGATAGACTTTTACAGGGTGGAATAGAAACAGGAAGTATTACCGAAATTTTTGGTGAATTTAGAACAGGAAAGACTCAATTATGTCATACTCTGGCAGTAACTTGCCAGCTTCCTGTTGAACATAAAGGAGGTGAAGGAAAGTGTTTATGGATTGATACTGAAGGTACTTTTAGACCTGAGAGAATTGTTCAAATTGCTGATAGATTTAACTTGAATGCTTCAGATTGCTTAGATAATATTGCCTATGCTAGAGGATTTAATACTGAACATCAAATGGATCTATTACAATCAGCTGTAGCTATGATGACAGAATCCAGATTTGCATTAATGATTGTTGATAGCGCTACAGCACTTTATAGATCAGAATATAACGGAAGAGGAGAGTTAGCAACTAGACAAAGTCATTTGGGGCAGTTTCTTAGAGCTCTTCAAAAAATTGCAGATACTTTTGGTGTTGCAGTTGTTATTACTAATCAAGTAATGTCAAAAGTTGATGCAATGGCCGCAATGTTCCAAAATGATAAAGTACCTATTGGAGGCAATATTATTGCTCATGCTTCACAAACTAGATTATTCCTTAAAAAAGGACGAGGGGAAACAAGAATTTGCAAAATTTACGATTCTCCAAATCTACCTGAAGGAGATGCTACCTTTTCTATCACAGAAGGAGGCATTAACGACCCTAAAGATGAAAAATAACTCAATAACTGTAACTTAAATTGGTGCAAAGTATAAAAAAGTCATCAATAAAACGTTAAATAATTAATTAAACAATAACTCAAATTTCGAGTCAGAATTAATTAATAAAATATTTATGATTTTTTTAATTATAATAGGGGATTTATCCTGTTAATATATAATGGAATAGAACATAATTTATGTCTTAAAAAATAGTTGTGCCTTCTTCGTTTATAGGTAGTTTTAAGCCAATAAACTGATATTAACTCATTTTCCATACAATTTCTGCATTTGACCTTCTCCTCTACTTTATTATAATTATAGGAAAGTCTTGATCTTTTCAAATTATTTGGAATTTCATTATTATATAAACAATATTTATGGAATGAATCATAACAATAATCACACGTAATTAAGGTACCGGGATTATTACAAATATTACAACATTCATCACTACCAATTCCTAAATCAAATAAATGCCAGAAAATTGAGTTATTACTTAGTTTTGGTTGATTTTTATCCAAATAAATTGTTAAGCGTTTGCATATTTGTTTTTTTAGATAATTCATATTAAATGGATATTTTAAAAAAGTAAATTCTCTTGAATTAAATGCAAAAGGAAGAATAATCCATGGTTTATTCATTAATACAATATTTTTTGATTTTCTAAAATACCAATTTGAAATTATATCCGGAGAATCAAAGAATAAAAGACTTGTATAACCATATAATGAATTTCTGAATTTGAAATCATAAGGATAAATTTGAATTCCATTAATAATATGGTCATGTAATAGATCATTATATTTATTAATTTTATCATTGTATTTTTCTAATTTATTGTAAAAAACTTGATTATCATTTATATAGTCAAATCTTGATGTAAAGATTTCATCCAGTTCTGAAAAAATAGGATTATTAAATAATGATTTATTTAAACTTGTAAATGAATTTAACATGGTACTTTTCTCACATAATAAATTTCTTCTCTTAATAAGTTCCTGATTATACTCTTTAAAGTTTTCTATTCCAATTCTTCCCTTACAAGAAGGAGAATTACATTTACATTTAAAACCAATATCAAAAGCTGTGAATGAATAATCATAAGTAAGCTCTTCATTTGGCATAATTTCTCTTTTTGAGAAGATACCAACTCTACATTCATTCCCTACTAACCATTTCTGTGCAATACAGTTTGGATCACAACTATGATTAATTAATCTACTCAAGTTTCCTTTATTTGTACTGTCAATAATATAATCATTTCCAATCTCCATACAGTACCAATGCCTTTCTCTTGTATCCTTCGGTAAAACAAAATCTTCATTAAAATCACAATTTTCTTTATCATAATCCATCATTACAAAATTCTTCCTTGATTCTAATTCTCTTTTCTTATATTTCTCAACTCTTTTTAAATAGTTTTCTCTGGTTAATACTTCTCCAACGTATTCTATAATAAAAGTATCCTTTGGAATAGTCATATTAGTAGTAACACCATATCCTTTTTCTCCAGCATCAATAACTTTTAAATTCTTTAAGATAATTTTCTTTTGATTATCTAAGAATTTATTATTATTACTATTAAATATTCTATTCATACAATTTTTTTTTTGAAGACTTTCATCCAGCCCACATATATTTGAATTACATTCAATATACATTGCAGCATTCTGACAGGTATCTTTCTCACAAATTGTTTTGCAAATACATTTTTCATCAAGTATTTTATCTTTTTTGTTTAATGTGGAGATTTTTTTCTTTAAATTTTGATTACTTTTAAGATTTTTTTCTCTTTTTTGTTTTTTATTAATTTCTCGATGATCAGTATCTGGTAGTATCTCAAATTCTTCATCTTGGGATTCATGTATGTTTTCTAAATAGATATTTCTTTTAATATGTGTAAATCCATAGTTTTGTGAAGAATCAATAATCTTTTGGTTTCCATCTTTCAGACTGTTTTCATTAATTAGATTTTCTATTTCAATATATAGCCAGTCTTTTGACTGACCAGGAAGTTCGAATGGTAGTGAATTGAGTTTAAACTCTGAAGATTCAAAATGATTAACGATTTTTTCTATTAATGCCAATTTTAATTCTGTACTTAACTTTCCATTCTTTGACTTCAAATAATTCTTCAGTTGTGTCTTTAATTTAGAGCCAATTTCATCTTTAATATCACACCTACCTAAAATCATATCGCTTTGGTCGTGTATATGCTTATAGCAAATACATACTCCATTTACTAATTTAATAGAATCAGGATGCAGACAATTATTGTGGTATCCCGAATTACATTTAATACAGTAATACAAATCATCAGGATCATCCAATTTAATTATACTTTTTTTCCTCGAAATTTTAACAAGAGCTTCATCTTGAAATGTTTTGTTTTTATTATAATCGCTACAATATGAACAATAGTGACGATCACAAATGAACTTGAACCCAAATTCATTCAATAACCTCAAAGTTACTTCTTCTTCATTCACATTTTCTGTTCCAAATATTTTTTTCAATATATTTCCACCAATATTAATCACAGGGTGCATACATGCATTTTGGTCGGGCGCCACGCATTTTTGTCCACATGAATTATTAAATGTCCAAATAATATTATTTTGGTGATGAAGGATGCATTTAGTATGGAAGAATCTCATACAAATAGGATGATAACATTTAAGAAAATTACAGTTAGATTTGCTGCTGAATGAGTTGCAAATATTGCAAAAAACAAGATTGTTGAGACAATTTTGGCACTTCCAACGAGTATTTGGTAATTGTTCGAGTCCAACACATTTTAAGTGGTACGGTTTTCTGCAGTAACCTTCACATTTTATCATATTTGAAAGTTCAGTATAGTTTTCTATATAATTGCATACTCCACATGATCTTTCTAAATTATCATTCCAAACTCGTTTAGTTGGATATGATTTATCTTTTTCATCAAAGCCATCGTAACATTCAATTTCAGAATCTGATAAATAATCATCCCAATAGTCACTTTCAAATAATTGCTCATTCATACATTTATCTAACGGAAATGAGAATGATGGAGTGATTTCATCAACTGTACAATTTGTTGAAATTGTATGTAAAAGCTCATCTTCTATTTTCTTTTCAGTTATTATTTCATTATCATTTTTTATTCGCATCAGAAATATTATTAACAGAATAAATATATTTTCACAACATTTAATACCAGATTAACAGGATTTTTTGCAAAATAAAGATTTTAGAGTTACAATATAAATTCTTATATGAGAAGTATTTAACTGATTAATTTTTAAATCGATTTTTACCAATTAACATGAATTTAATACTATTTTTTTCCCACAGAATAAAATTACATAAATATTTAAGTCCTACAATTGGCCCGCCTAATGCCTATATATACGAAACTGAAACTGAACTTTGGAATCATGTGAAAACACTGAAGTTAAACTTTAATGGTGGAATATTCTCAAATAGAATAAATATCTTTAATATGTACAAAGAGTAGAATCTAGTAAATGGTCTTGTTAATCACCTCTCGACACATTTAGTAACTATATAAACTATATTTGTGCATAAGTAAAAAAAGATTAATAAACAATGGAGATAAAAATATTTAGTGATTATGTAATTATTGAAGAGTTTTTTTAAAAAAGAGCACAAAAAACCAAATCTTCATACAAAAACATTTTTGAATATCATATTATTAACTTATAATTATACTGTAACGAGACAGAGTAATTATTTACTATTACTGATGTCTTTTGGCGCCAACATAAATAGGACTAAAATGGTTAAATTTCTTATATAACATTAATCCCAGAGAATAGAAGGGAAGAAACAAAAGAATAATTTTGTTTGATACAAAATTATAAGGAGAGAGAAGTACTGGAAGTAAACATATTCATATATAAAGGAAGGATAAGTGCTAGAAAGACTTTTCTTTAAAATTGCTTGACTTTTACTTAATAATAAAAGTATCAAATATTTATAAAAAGCAAGACTCCTACAAAGTAATAATATTATTGTGAATAGATTTTATTACGTGCCTCTCGAACAGAATATTGAAAATATTGTTTTATTATATACAAAATGTTAACATTTCACAAGCCAGAAAATGCAATAAGAAGAGTAGAGGAACTCAGATCAATTGGTCAGGATGAAACTGCTCTTCAACTACTACATTCAGTAGTAAATCACAGGAGATTCAGAGTTCATGGATGGGATTCTTCACAAGAATTGATGATGATTCAATATATTATACTGTCAGTAGACTTACAAAAACCAAGAATGGCACGCGAAGGACTTCATCAATATAGATATGTAACGCATCAGTCTAATATTGGATCTTTGGGTAAAGTTATTGTAGAATTCCGTAACAGAGCAGAGGAGCAATTGCAATCAGTAAAAAATGAATGTGTTGATTGTATGGATCCGAATCTAATCAAAGAAAATCTTGAACAAGAAGAAACACCTGAAAGCCTGTTATTAGCAAGCTTACAAATTGAGAGAAGAGGAGCTAAGGAAAAGAAATTACATGAGACTCTTAGGTTTACTTGGGAAGCTTATAAAATGATTCTAGATATTATCAGGCTTACTCCTAAATTAGAAAGGATATATCATGAAACTGCACAAAGAGCTTTGGAATTTTGTTGGCAACACAATAGAGCTAGTGAATTTAAAACACTATGTGAATTGCTTAGAACCCATTATCAACTTTTAGTTTCAAATCGCCATCGCCCAGAAATTGAAGTCATGCTTAGACCAGAATGTCATTTAGAAACAAGAATCGTACAACTCAGAGGCGCAGCCAAGTTATCACTATGGAATGAGTGTTTCACTACTGCGGAAGAAATATTTCATCTTGGAATTTTCCAATTTGATCCTCTCATTGGAAATTCCTTTACTCAAAATTCATCCCTTATCTCTAATAATCAGAATAGCCAAATTAATACATTACATGGTATTAATCAGAACAATAACTTTTTGGGCGGTACCAATATTCCATTACATGCCAGTAATTCTAATGGCGCCAACTCACAAAATGTAGATAGTGCACATGCAATGAAAGTTAGACCAACATATTTAAGATGGGTTGCATTGTATTATGACATATTAAGTAAAATGTTTTTATTAACAGAGAACTATTCATTCCATGCTTTAGCACATTTAAAATATTTCTTGCATTTAAAACAATTTAAAAAGAATGTATCTCAAGAAGAATTA
The DNA here is from genome assembly GCA_004337795.1 of Cryptosporidium viatorum. NCBI lineage: Eukaryota > Apicomplexa > Conoidasida > Eucoccidiorida > Cryptosporidiidae > Cryptosporidium > Cryptosporidium viatorum. Next base: position 11,809 of record QZWW01000074.1, read on the forward strand.
ACAAAAATGGCTTCTACCGTTGTATTAGCGGTATTATCAATTCCATTAAGTGAGAATAATCTGAGCTTGAATTCAAAATCACGTTATTTCACAGGAAATATTACAGGTGATTATTATCCACAAGGTGATCAAGTCAAGAAAGCTGCATTATTATTGGGTTCGTTGTTTATTCCAACAAGAGAGATATTAAAAAGTATGTTAATTTCAAAGAATATTTTGGGATTATCATTACCAGTATGCCAGAAATTATATGGAATAATTGAAGGAAGATCTAATACTTTAAAATTATGTGTTAGTACAAATGGTTTTCTTACCAACTTGATGCAGATTGATCCAGATTTTAATGAATATACACGTCCATTAAAAGTAACTATATTAACAAAGTTATTTTTATTAATTTCAAGAGTATATTCTTCTATTTGTATTGATCAGTTTTTGAAGAATATATGTCCAAATGACTTTTTACCATGGACTGATACGGAAAAACTTTTAGTACAATTATCAAATTCTTCAATAATAAATCTAAGAATAGATTATGCAAGAAAATGTATATATTCAGTGGATAAATGCTTGGGTTATAATAATTATGGTAATAATAGTTATAAAAACAATAGTAATGCAAGTAATATTGGTTTATCACAAATCCAAACAATAAGTAATGCTAGTAATAATTCAGTATCCAAATATAATAATCAATTATTAGCTTCTGCTTTTATGTTGGAAACTCTTTTAAGAAGATTGGATAAAGATAATATAAAGGTCGGATTAAATAATCAAAATACAAAGATTTCTCAAATGGTACAAAGACGTCTTCCAATTGAAATGATTTCAATGGAAAAGCGTATTGAAGAAATTAAATTTAGAAGAAAAGAAAGAATTGAAGAACTTAAACGAGTTGAGGAGGATAAAAAACGTCAAGAAAAGGAGGCAAAAGCACAAGAGGAATTATTAGAAATACAAAAGAGAGAAGAGGATAGAAGAAGAAGAGAGGAGGCAAGACAATTAGAGGAGATTAAGAAGAATAAGATTGAAGCCTGTAGAATGATGTTAGAAACAATAAAGAAGTTGGCATTTAAGAATACAAATTCAAATAAGATAGTATTAAAAGGGAAACTTTTGGATGAAATAACATTGGAAGATTTATTAGAAGGGAGAATATTATATGATGATTTAGAAAGATTACAAGAAGAACAATGTAATTTTGAAAGACAAGAAAGAATTAAACAAAGAAAACAAGAAGCTAAAAGATTGGATCATTTAGCTAGAGCATATAGATTAGAGGAAATTCCATTAATTATTGATTGGAATAATAAGATAGCTCAAAGTGACAAAGAATTACATAAGCAATTACAAGATAATTATTTATTAAAGATTGAAGAAATTAAGAAGGAAGCACATAAAGAAAAGGAAATTTTGAAAACTATATTACCATATTTAAATAGTTGGAAAGATAAACGATTAGAAATAAGAAAGGAAGAGCTTATGGATGAATTAAAAGTACAAAGATTAAGATGTATTAAAAAAATTAAGGAACTTAAGATTTCCAGAGCTAAGATTAGACGTAATGAAGCTATTGAAAAGAAATTACGTGAAGAAGAACAGAGAAGAAAGGAAGAAGAAGCTAAGAGAGAAGAGGAAGAAGCAAGATTACTTGAAGAAGCAAATAGACAAAAAGAGGAAAAGCGATTGAAGATGCAAAGGCAATTAGAAATGCAAAGAAAAAGAGAGGAGGAAATTGAAGCTAAATTAATAGCTGCAAACTCTAGGAGCAGTGGCAACAATAGTATTAATAATAATAATTCAAATAATAATAGTGGCGGCGGATTTGGTGAAAGAAGCGATACAATTAGTTTCACAAGAGGAGAAGGTGGTGGAAGTAATAACTCTAACAGAAGTTTTGGAAATAATAATAGATCAAATAATGGAAATTCTTCAGGTAAGTTTTAAATAATAATTTACGACTAAATAAATATTTATACACGGGGTTACCGCGCGCGGGAACGATTTATTGTATTTAATCATGCAAATATGAAATATTGAAATGGAAATTATTTTAAATAAGGAAAAAATGCCTATATATATATATATATATATATATATATATATATATAGACTAACACTTTAAATAATACGAATTAAGGTTCAATATTGTTATTTTTATAATGATTATAAACTGGCTAGAACGTGAAGATTATTATTATTTAATTAATAGTGATGTTCATGTTTCAGAAAAAAAAATGAATGAATAATCCCAATTTGCACGTCAGTATGAATATTTTTAACAATAATGAATTTCCAATTCTTATTTTTTTCCTTTAAAATATATTAAAAGTTCTTAAGGTACAATAATGTGTATAAATATAAACAAGTAATTATTTAAACAGAATAGTCGTAATTTGTTTTAATTGAAAATAATTACATTTTTTAACTTGAAATTTTAGGTATATCATTTACAAGACAAAAATCTGGAACTTCAAGAAGTGGAAGCCCATCAAAAGTAGATTTTACACGTGATCTTACAAGAGTACCAAATTCTTCAGGCGGTGCTTCAGGAACTGAAAGTGGAGCTGGTTTTACCAATCCAAGTTTCAGCAGAACAAATAGTAGTAACAAGAACGTTAGTTTTACAGATCTAAGAAGAACAGGAACAAATGATCAGTCAAAGAATCAACAACCGTCATCAACAATGGGAAGAAATTCAAGTAACTCTTCTAGAAATAATCAAAGAAATAAGGAAAGAGATACACGTGATATTGATACTAATAAATGGAGGTGAAATATTAATCACATATTTATTTATTTAATTTATTAATTTAAAAATTTATCCTTTTTTTTCAATTTGATTTGTTAAGTGTTGATCCATTTATTTCCAATTAGAGCTGTTCGTCTATTTATTATTATTCGAAAAGGCGGGAAATCGCGGTTACCATAAATTTACTGTATTTAAATTGAAATATAACATTAATTTAATATATTTGTTTACATGTGGACGAGGGTTATGTGTGAAATAAATTTTGAATTTTAACTCATTGTAATTAGGCGTTAAATAATAGTTAAATATTAATAAGCAAATATATATAAAGAATAATGAAATACTAGTTACACAAGAATAGAAAGTATTTGGGTTAGGATTTGAGATTTAACGATTGTAAAGTAAATGAAAGAAACACTGGCTACGCAAGAAAAAAAATCAGATTAATATAAATAATGGAACAAGAATTAATTATTGAAAGAGAGGAGAATAAGTTTAATCGTATTTTTCAGGTTGAAAGTAATAATATGGATATATCTGAAAGCAATCATCACAATAGTAATAATAAATTTGAGTCACAAATAATGAGGAACACATCTTCAACATCTTCTTCTTCACTGAAAGAATTATGTGGATTGTTATTATCTTCATTTTGTGGTATTTTGGACGATTTTGGTTTGGAAACACAGGCAGATGAACAGATGCTATTAATGGCAATAGAGTCTGGAGATTTTGATTCTGTTATTGAATATGTAAAATTATTTAGAAATAAGATTTCTTCAATATTGCTACTGAATAACATTAGTAGATATTCCAGAGAAGATATAGATATAATAAATGATGTTGATAATTTACAAGATAGTGGATATGATCAAGTCGAAGAGTTCAAAAGAAATAGCATCCATGATCATATAACAAATATAGATTCAAGTGAGTTTCAAAGAAAGATTGATTTAAATAATCAAGAATATGGAAATTTAAAATTACTTAGCCCTAACTCTATTGCTAATAATAATAATAATAGCAGTAACATAAAAAAATCACCAGTACCGCCATTAAATGTAGAGAAAGCTGGTCCTGGATCATGGAATAGAGGGCAATTACCTAATGAATATCCAATCGAATGATATAAAATGGTTAGTTGAATATCTATTTAAAACTTTTAGCGGATGTAATTGATGGAGGACTACTTAATAGATTAAGATTTTCTATAAATCCTTCATCATCTGATGAAAATAAATTTTCTTTACATATTCTTTGATTATTAAATAAATCGTTATTACAATAATCAATACCAGTACTTTGTATTGAGTGTTCGTCATTATATAGTTTTTTAAATTTGACAGGAGTAGTAATAGTTGAAGAATTACACTTGTTAGTTTCTTGTGTATTATTATAATGAGACTTTGAACATGGTGATGATGATTTAGGTGAATTATTACTGGAATTTGCACTTATTAACGGTACTTTTTTAGATTTATATTTATGAATGTTTCTTGTATTGCTTGAACCATGATTAAATAATAGCTTCGATAATATATTTCCAATATTAGTATTTTTGTGGCGATGATGAGTATGATGATGATGATGATTATTATTATTATTATTAGATATTTCTTTATTGTTTGAGGGAATTCTACATGGCTCTACTTTAATAATTTGTTCAATTGCAGGAGAAAGTATGTAATCACTTTTTACTTGATTTTTATAATATTTAAGTAAAGTACGTATATGTTCAAGTTCTTCATTATGTTGAGCAACTCTTAATTTAGACACTACTAGCTGATTTTCAAGTTGGCTTATTTCTTTATTAAATTTATCATTTTCAAAATATAACTTCTTCATTGTTTTTATAGATTTATTCAAAGCATTTTTATATTTATCACAAGTTGAAATTCTTTCTTTAATTTGTTCATTTAGATAAAAATTTTCACGTGATAATTTATTATTTTCATTCTTTAATTCTTGTATTGACATATTCAAGTCAAATGCTCCATTTTTTAATTCTTTATTTTCTAGAATTAAATCTTCAATTTTATTTTGTATTTTTTCTAATTCTTTATATGTTTTCAAAACAACATCCAAAGTCATTCTTAAACTATCATTCAATTCTGTATTAACTCCTTGTAATATTTTCATTCTTAAATTATCTTGCTCATTTAAATTTTCGCTTCCTATGTTCAACCTTTGTAACATTTCTGATGGTTCTTCACTCAAATTATTATTATTATTATTATTATTATATGGTAAAGTTAACATATTAATGTTATAAAAGAATGAATTATAATTTGAATTTGCTTGATTGTAAGCATTTATTAATATATTCTCAATTTTCTTCAATGAATTGTTAAAATCATTTCTGGTATTATTCTCCAAAAAACTTAATTTTTCTTTTTTTTCTATAATAGACTTATTAAAAATTTCACCCTTTTCTTCATCCTCATTTCTATTTTTTTGCAATTCATTTCTCAAAATTGGCATATTCGAAATTATACACTACATTAAATGTTTATTAATATTCTTAATATTTTTCATACTAAATTAACTTTTTTCAAATATTATCTGTTCCTTCGTATTGCGTTTATTATTTTTTAATAAAAATAATAACTATTCGTTATTCATCATTTTTTATCCATATAACTAATAAAGCATGCAATTTTTATATGTTAATGTCCACATGAAAAATAATTACGTCACTATTCATGTTATTCTCGAAAATTTGTCAATTTTTTTTTTAGTCGTGAAAAAAATTTAATTGTCACAGAATTAAATAAAGGCTTTAATTTAGTTCAGAATGAACAAACAAAAATCATCATCTTACAATACATTTTTTTTCTTGTTTTATGTATTTATGTAGAAAACAATTATTCAAAATTGACAAGTGGCGGCAAATTGCGGTACTACGTGTGGCGGTTTCGTTAATAAGTGTGTAATAATTTATGAAAAAAAAAGATAATTAATTTTTAAATATATGAGCTTAAGTTAAAATCAGTTAAGTAAAAAGGATGGTAAATTCTGAGTAAAGGAGAACAAATATTACCAGCTGAATAGCATTCATTCATATAGGTTTTGTTATTTATATATAATAAATGTTATAAATTAAGAATTGTTATTAAAAATAATATTTAATAAAATTAGATTTTATAGTGGGGCATACCAATTTTAATATATATGATCAACAAAACAATATATTAGCCGAAATTTGTTATCTTTTGGACAGGCTGGCAAATTTAAGAATAAATTACTGGAAATCCTATTATTATTTTGTTTTATATGAATATGGAAATTAATTCTGGCTTGAGACAAAGAAATAATATGGGAAAATCTTGTGATAATGAGGAAAGAATATTTACAGATAATGAATTAAAAAATTGTTTGAATGAAGCTATCGTAAATACTGATACTAACAATGAAAGCAATTTTATCAATGATAATAATAATGTATCGTCTGAAATCTATTTTGGAGAAGAACTCAAAGTACCAACAAACTCTGAATATCATTCAATAATTAGCATGAAAAAAGAAAGAGAAAGAAATGAGCAGAATCATTTCAATATTTATAATAATAAAGCTATTAATAACATTGAAAAATGGACTCCATTTTATACTCCAAATTATTTAATACTAATATATATTTTAGTAGGTATTACATTTATTACAGTTGGAACTTATATTCTGATTATTTCAAATAATACAATTGAATGTACTATTGATTATGAAGATTCACCTGGAAATGGAAAAATTAAAGATACACTAGTAGAAATGAAAAGTGAACATTGTAATCCTTCAATGATTAATGGTAATGAAATAAAATACTTGCAAGGTAACTTTTTTATATACTATCAATTAAGAAATTTTTATCAAAATAATAAAAATTTTATTAACAGTAAAAGTAATAGACAACTTTCTGGAGAATTATTATATAAAGAAGAAGTGCTAAAAGATTGTTATCCACTAATTAAAGATGATGAAGGAAAAATATTTTATCCTTGTGGTATTGCAACTTTTACTATTTTTAATGATACTTTTACAATATTAGATGGTCAAAATGATCCAATAGAAATTGACGATTCTATGGATACATTAACTTTTAAATCTGATCGAATTAATTATAAAAATATACCTGAGCATGAATTGGTTAATCACGAATTTAATGATTGGTTGCCAAAAGATATTTTTCCTGGTAGAATTGAAAATCCTCATTTTATTGTATGGATGAAGTTTTCATCATTTTCAACTTTTAATAAAATTTATGGTAAATTAAGTTCAAAAAAAGACAAACTTATATTACCTCTTAAAATACATATTAAAAATAGATATCCTGCACATTTATTTAATGGATCAAAACATATTGTTATTTCACAAAATACTATTTTTGGTGGAAAAAATCCTTATTTTGGTATACTTTATATAGTTTCTGGTACACTATTTATTCTAATTTCTATATATTATATAATAAGAAATCAATTCAACACTAATGTTCTAGGAGATTTTAGATTCTTATATTGGAATCCTACTTGAAAAAAACAATAATAATAAATAAATACTTTGATTCACCTTATATTATAAAATAATACCTTAACATTAAATTCCTATACTAATTTACTATGCAATGGTTTCCATCATTAACAAAGAAATCATCTATAGAAATCTCTATTAATCTAATTATATATTAATTCAACAATTCTCACTTTTCAATCTCTGATTCAAAATCTATCATTAAAATTTATTTCAACTATCATTTCTTCTTGCTTTTAAGGTCCTTACTCATTTGCTGTAACTTCTTCTTTTCCTCTGCTTGCTTCTTTTTAAACTCTAAGTCCTCCTCTGTCACAAACTTCTCACTCTTTGCTTGTTTTAAAGGTTTCTTTTTACCACCGTCTGTATTTAATGCCATTTTTATTAATTATTTTATTTCAATCAATTTTATTCCTTTTATTTATTTAATTTAATTCTCTATTTTTCCTTTAACTCGCTAAATAAATTCAATATATTTGTTACCACATTTAAAATTCAGAATTTTGGCGCCGGCGCCAATGAGATATTTTTATATTAATAAAATATATAATTTTTTATTTCAATGAAAAAGAGATAATTATAAATTAAAATAAAAAACAATAAATATTCTTTCATTTAAAGCCTTTTATCATTAATATTGTTCTTTTCATTTTTGAAAAGATTTTTCTTTGATATATTGCTGTAATCTTATTTTGAAACAAGTTTCAAAATTTGTTTTGATATTAAATATCAATTTTGAGAAAATCCTTTTTTTCTTTTTTTAAAAGTCCAATTCAGAACTTAACATTAATATTTCTGCTAATAGCAGTAAACTTAATTATTTTAATTATATATTATTCCACTCATCATTTTCTAATCGGTTAATAAATCATCTTATTCGAAATGGCCAATTGTGAACAATGTAAATGTACTGCAAACTGTAAGTGTTGCATTAAAACTTGTCCTGAAGGAGAATCCCACAAAAATGCTGATGGGAAGTGCTGCTGCTGCTGTTGCTCATGTTGCAAGGATGAATGTAAGTGTTTACCTGAATGTATTTGCAGGAAAGGTGCATGTACTTCTGATAAACCTGCAGCAGCAGAATCTAAATGTTGCAAATGTTGATTATATTTAACATTGAAAAAAAAATAATAATAATAATAAACAAAGGTAACATGGATTTAATAAGAAGAATATAAAGTATTGATAAATCTTGAATTAGATTCAAGTAATTTTCTGTTTTTTTTTTAAAAGATATTAAATAAAATAAGAAATTATTATAAATAAGAAATAACGCTATTTATCAATCCTCAATATTAAAATTCTCTTAAAAATGATATGGGATATGAGGATATTTCTTTCTTTATTCAATTCGATCTAATTCATTAAAACTTATTTCTTCTAATTATCTCTTTTTCAAATTTTTATTTTATTTTTTACTTGTTTTTGATTAGAAAGAAAGAGGAAAAAAAAACTTGATCATTTCAAGATATTTAACTTTCATAAATCTTCTTCAAATTCAACCATTTCTCAAATAATGTTTTTTGATCATATTTATTCTCAATCTTTTCAAATTCTGTACTTTGAGTTTCATTATCAACTTGATCGTTAACTAGATCATCGTCAGCTGTATCATCATCTTGATCAATAACTGTAATATCCTCCTCTACTAATCCTTCCATCATACATGCACAAATATGATCTTCTCCACATGTATTTTTGTCATTAGAAACATCTTGAGATTTAGATTCCTCTTTTAATAATTCTGTAGAATTAGTTTTTGTATTATCGACATAACCATCCACGTTATAATAGATATTACCTTGACTATCTTTGAAAACTTTTGGTTTATCACTTAAATCTATCCACTCAATTTGTATATCATTGTTGTTTTCATTACTTATGTGGACTTCGTCGTTTTCATCTAAATGACGTGTTCTATTTGAATGACAGTTTGACCATAAGTGTTTTGGATTTCCACACTTTCCATTAACACATACACTCATATTATTAGAATCTTGACCTGATCCTACTATTGATATTTTTGGTTTTAATGTAGTCGATGTTGACATAAACACATGTTTTTTTGTAGTAGTGGTAGTGGTAGTATTTGTTGTAGTGGTAGTAGTAGTAGTAGTAGTAGTTGTTGTTGTATTTATAGTAGTAGTAGTGGTAGTAGAAACAATTGTAGTCGAAGTTAATGATGATTGATTGTTTGTAATAATATTATCTGATTTAGTTTCAGTAGATCTTGTATTTGTATTAGTTTTCTCTAAATCAAACTCATCAATAGTTTCATATTTATGATCTTCGGTACCCGGGAACCAATCAGATCTTGAATTACCACGTAATTGAGTTTCTTTATTATAATCAACAATCCTCTTTTCTGTCTCAGTAGTAACAGAACATGTACTTTCACTTTGATCTTCTGGTGAATTCCATTGCATTTTTAATTTGACTGAACCAACAGTTTCAGAATCAATTGCATATGGAGAAAACCATCCAACAATGTAATCTCCTCTTGAAGATGCTTTTCCTATAGTACATCTTTCATTAACAAATTCTCCAGATAATTGCCCAATCCAAATATTCCACATACAATTATTAAATTTACATACAGATGGTTTGTTTTTACCATAGAATATACTAGTTACTTTAGGTTTAACAATACATGTATCGGAAACAAAACTTTTTGAGTGTGGTTTATATGGTACAAATAATGATAATGCTTGAACATTTTTGAATTTTTGAACCATCTTTAAGTGATTATCCCATGGATTCTTTGCTTTCTTTAATGATCTTGCTAATCCTTTAATACTAATCACTGATATGAATCTCTGATTTGGTGAACTACTTTCAAATGATGCATTAACTTTAAATTCTAAGCCATTAATAGGATTTGTGAAATTATTATCATTCCAATATATACGACGTAACATTTCACATGGTGATATAAACATACACTTTTCTTCTCCTTTTAATACATCACTAACTGTTGCTATTATAACCGAATTTTTACTTTTGTGAATTCCATCATTTAAAATTAAATCAAAGGTATTTCTATTACATGAATTTGAAGTATTTGTTGGTTTATCTAAAATCTTAACACAAAACATTAATGGTGGTATTAAATTATCATCCCATCCGGTACCTAATTTATTTCTAATTCTTCTCCAACGTGATGTATTCATAAAGTTAGAAACATACATTGTATTAACACTACATGTATCATTGGAACTAGATTTATTATTGGATTTACTTTTTGTTTCTATTTTTATTACTTTATTAACTCTTGATTCACGATATCCTTTACTTTCTATACCATTTAATAATGTTAATCCAACCACACAAACCAATATTATTATTTGTTTTAATGAGTACATTTCTTTTAATATTAAATTAATATTAATAATGATGCAATATTAATTTATGTACTCTTTATTAAAAAGATGATATGAAATTCAGTAAATTTATCAACTCTTCTTTATATTTATAGTTTGTTGCATTTTAAATCATTAATGCTATTTGACATTTCCTTCAAATATATTTAATGTTTATTTATTAGTTAATTGTTAATTCTCCTCATATTAAATTGGGCGGGCACCCCTCATTTTTTTTTTTACTAGAAAATATTGTTACGGGTACCGGGGTAATAATATAATTTTAAAGATTTAATCATTAAAAAAAAATTTAGTAATGAATGATCTTGATCCAAATCAAAAAATTTTTTTTTGATTTTATTTTATTTTACTTGATTTGATCATTATTAAAAAATTAATTTTCAAGCAATGAGGTTTTGAATTATTGATTCGTAAAAAACGATGAATCAGGACCAAATTAGAAATATTTATGATTTAATCCAAAAAGGGCAATTTCAAACAGCTGTAAAACAATCTACCAATATTTTAAATCGTATTAAATCAAAATTTAAGGATGAAAATTATAATTCTCTTGTACAAGAAGTTATTCTTCAAATAATTTCATTAAGAGGACTTTCATATTCACGAATGGGAAATGTTGTTCTTGCTGAAAATGATATTAACAAAGTAATGAATATTAAACCTTTAAGTGAGGAAATTATTATAATTATCTGGCATTATTATGTAATGAATGGAAGTTTTCTAAGTAATAATAATAAACTTAAAGAATTATCCAATTATTTACACGATGCTTCTTCAATGAATATATTATCAGAACAATTTGAAATTGATAATTTGTCTTTATTATATTATTTAAAAGAATTTGATACCATGAAAATTTTGTGTAATAAATATTTGAAAAGAAATAAGAATTCATATTTTTTGGCTTTAAATATTTTAACATCATTTTCAATATTTCAAAATCAATTATATAATAACCAAAATAAAAGTAATAATAATTTCAATAATAATAAAAAAGAAGATGTACTTTTATTATTGCTTGTTAATAAATATTTGAATGAAAATAATAATAATAATAACCAAAATGATTTAAAACTTTACAAAAGAAGAATTATTTCCATGATTTACTTAATTAAGTTATTTGTTTTCAGAGTTAATAATGAAACTAAGAATTATTTTAATTGCATTAATGAATTAACCACTTCAATTAATAATCTTTATCCATGCATTAATAATGGAAAAATTTTAATTTTAAAGAATTTAATGATTTTACAAAATTTTGAATTATCAATAAAAAATAAGGATGAAAATTGTTACTTGATTAATTGCAAAAATACTCTTGTTTATTTAATTAAGAATTTTGATAATAATTCAGATTTAGATTGGGATAATATTAGAATAATTAAATTATTCATAATAAAAATATTTCAAGAGATTTTAAAATTAAAAAATTCTTTATTTGATAATGTTACCACAAATGTAAGCTCATTAAATTTACAAAATTCTCAGTCAACTCAAATAACAAATTCTTCTTCATTCCAAACTCAATCAACAATTGCTTCTATTTATAGTAATTTATCAAATAATATATATCCAACAGAAAGTGATTCTTATTCAAATTTACTTGAACATATTTTAAGTATGATAAATATAGATAATGAAGAGGAAGATGATGATGATTATTATCAAGGAAAAAATCGATTATCTTTATTCTTATTGACTGAATTAAAAGGAAGAATAATTTTACTTGAATTATTTGTTGAATTATTATATTGTATTATATTGAATAATGAATCTTCAAATTATGAATATTTATATGATAATTTACTTGAAGAAGTAAATAATGAAATAATTAGATTAATTAATTCCAATAATAGAAATGTAGTGATTGATTTAAAAGTGGTATTGCATTATTATTTCAATTCCAATTTATATTATAATAATAAGAATATAATCATAATAATAATTAAAGATTTAATGTTATTATTAAAAGAAAATATCATGGAATTACATGAAAAAAAGAATTTGGATTTGGAATTTTTTACCTCAAGAATACAAATAATGACGATATTTAACCAGATTGTTCCATTGTTATTAATTGATGACAATAATGACCAAAAATTATTGGATGAATCTTTATTAGATATAAATAAAATTTTATTAATATTGAAAAATAATTTTAATGAAGATATTATTAATTATTTCTGTAAAAATAATTCATTAAAATCAAGTTATATTAGATTTATGATATCAATATCAATGTATTGTTTAAGTATTTCAAATGATAATATAAAAGATTTGGAAATTAATCCAACAGGGCTTTCTATATTTATTTTATCATTTCTTAATAATTTTATTATTGATCATAAAGTTGATTATATAGTTAATAATTTACTTTCAGAAATTCTTCCAATTATTGGTTCATTTTCAATTTCTCATTATATCAGAAATAATATACTTAACATTAAAAGATCTCAAATAACAACTTTAAATGTTTATGGTAATTATCTTGAAATGATATCTTGTCCATTTATTGATTGTATGGATGATTTGATGAAAAATTCAGATTTTAATTTGGAGAATTTATACTCGTTAAAAAATAAATCAATAAAAGATTTATCAAATTTTAATTTCAAAAATAATACCAAAATTTTATTTAATTCACATTTTGATATTTATAATGAACTTAGAGAGACTTGCATTGAATCTTTAAGAGAGAGTTCTTTTTCTTTGGAAAATTTATTTGAAGCTTGTAAGATTACTCAAGAAATATCAAGTAGTTATATTTTAGAAACGTTGTTCAGCTTTGACTTTCTGAATAATATCTTTTCCATGTTTTTGGCTTCAATTTCATTAAAAAAAAATGATTATTTGGAGAAAATTCTTAATTTATTTGATAGTTTTAAATCTGTTATTATTCATTTTACTGGCTCTAATATAGATAATATCATGGATAATTTAGATTCATTTTCGGTTGTTAAACAAGATTTATCTCCAATAATTAATTATTATACTCCAATATATAAAGTTGATTACTCTTTTAATAAGATATCCAGAGATTTATTTCCAAAAAGTTTATTTAACTATTCAGATAATGTAAATATTACTGAATTAGAAAAAATTATTTCAATTCCTAAATTCAATATAGAAATTTTAAAACTCGTTAATGGTGTGCCAAAATTAAGATATATTTTAATGCAAAGAATGAAGATTTGGTTTGCTCCTTTATTATTATTTCATGATTTAATTTCTAGTAAAGATAAAATGGATATTGAATTATTTAATTCAACTGTTGATTCTTTAAAAAATTATATATTATCAAGTAAATATTCTCATTTAATTCCAGAATTTGACTTGGAACTATTTAAAAATATTAATCTTCCATTAATAAATTTTTTATTTATTATTATCAATTTAAAATCAGATTCCAACTCAAACCAAATCAATAAAGATGATATTGAACTTTTAATTAACTTTATTAACACTCAAATTTGTGAATTTTTGAATGAAAATATTGTTAAAATTATTAATAAAATTATTCAACTTAATGAAAGTGATCAATTAACTTACATCATATTGCAAAATTTAATAGAAAGAATTAATTCATTTATTTTTGGGCCAAGTTTAATAATTACATTAATACAATCTTGGTTGATTTGTAATTGTTCAAAAAAACAAATTAATACCATATATAAAATTCTCACAAATTCGCATATAAACATTCTGCAAGAAATATATAATCGATTTAAAATTTTAATAAATTGTTTTAATGGGACTGTTGAAATTAAAGAATACCATAGGCTTTGTGAGATGTTTGATTTAAATAATTATTGTCATTTAAAAAATCGGCATTTTGATTTAAATAGTGAAAAAATTATTAATTCTCAATTGATTACTCTTAATAATATTTCAAGTATTTTGAACTTCATAATTAATAATTTAAATAGCTCTTTAAAGTAGTATAACAATATTTAAGTTTTTCTTTTTTTTTTTTTTAATTTTTGAGATTTTATTTTAATCTTAATATTTGAATATTTATACTTTTAATTAAATCTTGACATGTTTACATCCAATCAATTACCATTATTGTAGCTATTTTAAAAAATTAAATTAAACCAAAATTAGTAATTTGATTAATATATCACACGTAATATAATTGCATGTGGAAATATTTTAACACGTGGTTAATTTTAAATACCGGTATGCATTTTTTATGGGGAAAGTAGAAAACATTTGTAAATATTGTCAATATTATATATATTTTATAAAAATATATAAAATTTTTATTTAAAATTTAATTGCGAGTATTTAGATAAAAGATATTTATTAAGAGTATAAAAATGGTAATTGTAATTATTTAAATATTGATGGCGAACAAAAAATGTTCAAAAAAATTGGATTTTCATGAGTAAAAAATAAATTAACATATTTTAAATTAAAGAAAATGAGTTTGTATGTGAAAACAATAATATTAATAGTTAATAAATTAATGGAAATATTTTAATTTTATTTTAATAAAATAATACAAAAAAAATTTTTGCATTAAAAATTGAGACATATGCATTATGCCTGCATTCAATCATTCGTTACCAATTGAAGGAAAAAAAAAAAGAAAACAAAAGATTCATGTCATACGCAAAAATATTATTGAATATTTGTAAATAAGACAAATTTTATATTAAGGCTTATCTGTATTCTAAGTGGAACTGAAATTGGAATATCTATAGTTTAATAATTAAAAACTAAATCAAAAATTTAAAAAGACAGGTATCAATTTATTTGAATAAACTTGCATTATTTATTTTAATAGCTCATAAATACAATAAATTACGATTCTTGAAGATGAAATTAATATTTTTATTTATTATAATAATTCAAGTCGTATATTCAAAGAATTCCACAATATTTATTGAAAAGAATGTTACACAAGATATCCCAAATTTAACATATTACTCTCCATTATTATTTTTCGATAAAAATCATAACACATTGCTTCGTGTTGAAAGGAGCTTAAAAAGACTTAGATTAATTAATAAAAACTTGAAAGAAAAAGCAAAAATTGAATCTTTAAATTCTGACGACCCATACTTGAATTCAACAAGATTTACAAAATCTAAGTTATGGAGATTTTTTAATTATTTTAAACTAAAAAGAAAAAAGAAAAAACAGCAAAGACATCCTGGAAAAATAATTAAAACTTTTTCTTTTGAAGAATATTTGATTCTTAATTATCATCAGAATTTAAATAATACCAATAAAACAGATACATCAACTTTGGAAATGAACACAACACAATACAACAATATTAATCAAACAATTCAAAACGATAAAATAGAAGAATTGAATAATTGTAAATCCATTGAATACCATTCTTTAGATGATTTTAATCTATATTCAAATGGATATTCAAATGGTGCAGCTCCTGGCGATTTTTCAGGTATCCCAGAAATGTTTAGACCAAGACGTCCTAAAAACATTATTATTGCTTTACTAGGAGTAAGCTCTGACCAAATTTATTATGAAGCATTCAAGTATACATATTATCCTTTTATTTCTCAAATGAAAATGTATGGTGATCAATTTAGAAAAGACACTGGAATAATTTTTGCACATCCTTTTTTGAGAAAGTTTAAACCTATTGGTTCAATTAAATGGTTTTATAGGTATGGTTGGGCAGATTTTGCTTTTGGAATTAGATTTAAACAGGTTAATTTAAAACAATGGATGTATTCTGCGGAATCTGTAATCATGTTAATTAATTATCTAATTGAAGTTGAAAAATATGACCCAAAAAGAATTTTCATTTATGGATATAGTCAAGGAGGTGGATTATCGCTTTCTGTTACTTTGAGAACAAAATATGTTCTGGGAGGACTAGTTTCCACTGCAAGCTTTCTACCTGAAAGAGCTATGAAGAAATTAATATCAATGGAACCTAAAATTACAAAAGAAGGTTTGAAAACTCCAATCTTACTTACGTATTGTAATCCGGATATTGTATTTCCATTTAGGAGTGCAAAAAAAGACATTAAGTATTTAAAAAATAATTTCAAGGCTAATATCAAGCATACATTAATGCTTGGAGAAGGACATTCTTGTTTATCTAAGTATTCCATGGTTTATGTTGATTGGATTTATAGCGTATTATCAAATTATGAAGATAGTGATTATAAGCCTAAAAAATTTTCTTACGAGTTATTAGATATTTATAATGACTTTCAAGATCACTATAACATTGGATCTAAAGAAGAGAAGAAAGAAAATACTAATTAATTCAACTTTTTATTATTATTATTATTATTTTTAATTTGGATATTCAACGAAATTTATTCAAAATATCATTAATCACTCGAAAATACAATTATTAAAAAAAATGGATATTTAATTAAAGTTGAAAAAAAAAAAAAATAAATGATAATATAATATAAATTATTAAATTTATTACCTTTAATTTATATACTTAATTTACTTATTTTGGTAATAGTTTTGAAAATCATAAATTTGGATATTAATAATTTAGTGAATTTAATATATGAATGATTACTCCAAAAGATTATATATTTAAAACTACAGATAATGTAATAGATTACTACGTTAATACAAAGAGAATATGTGAAATTATACTAAGATTAGCATCTCAATATGGTCCGAATAAGAAAGCAGTATCAAATTATTTAAAAAAGAATGGCAACATTGCTTCAGTTGAATTTTCAGAAAGGCAGCTTCCAGATATCTTATCAGAAAGCATTGCCTGCGATTATATATTTAGAGAATTATTGAATGAGGAAATTGATAAGGTAAATAAATTTACAGCAACTAAACATGAAGAGATTTACAGAGAAATAATGAAAATAGGAAAACAAATACGATCTGAAATAAGTATTCCGTTATGTGAATATTTAAAAGAATACAAAAGAAGACAAAAAATTACGAATGAAAATTTTGATAAATTAAATTATGGTTACATGATGAATAATATAAAATTATTGAATGAATTTGAATCATCTTTAAATCATCTGAGTAATGAAATAATTCATTTAGATTTTTATATTCGTACAAATTTTAAGATATTAACAAGATTATGTCGATTTTTTGATATAATTTTACAAACCTCTACAAGTGTTTGGTTTCAAACTCATTTAACAAAAGAACCATTTGTTGATATTAATATTGATATTCTATTAATATTATTAAGCTTATCTTGGACCAGATATAGAGATGCTGAAAAAGTTATTCAAGAACTTAAAGAATTAAGTGAAAATAAAATAAAGATTGAAATAATGCCCGAGACTGACTCTGAAAATGATAATATTAGTGAATATAAAAAAAGTGATAAGAAAGTTTGGAAACCTCCTGAAACTTTTTTAAGAAATACAACAAAATATTGGGTACATCCAAATAATGTAGTTTCAGCAAAAGTTGGAATTATTAGATATGTTCCATATTTAATTTTTGGTGTTTCAAATTCAGAATTGGAAACTTTATTGGATCCATATATGTGTGTTGAAGGACATAATGTTGTAGATCCTAAAACGATTGAAGAAAGTCAAGCAATTACATCAGTATATTTAGATAACATCAATGCAGAATGTTATAATAATAGAATTTCAAGATTTGAAGATGCTCAATTATTTAGATTAAGGTGGTATGGATCAAATTCAGGCTCAAAAGAAAAGGAGATCTTTATGGAAAGAAAAACACACCATGAAAGTTGGACAGGTGAAAAAAGTGCAAAGGAACGCTTTTCATTACCTCAGAAATATGTCTTTGGGTATTTAAAAGGAAAATTTAATGTTGATAGTTTAATTAAAGAAGGTATTTTTCACAAAAGAAAGAATCAAGAAAAGGAAAATATTGAGAAATCTATTAATTTATCCAAGGAGATACAAAATTATATTATTAATAATAGACTTCAACCTTTTGTTAGAACATCATATTTACGTGCAGCTTTTCAGAATCAAGATAATAACCAAGTTCGATTTTCTATTGATACTAATTTATGTATGGTTAATGAATATATTTCTGATGGACATCAAAATGAACCATGGTGTAGATTAGCTGAAGAAGTATTATCAAAAAATGAGGTAACACGTTTTCCTTTTGCAATTTTAGAAGTTAAATTACAATCAGAACAGCCAATTTGGGTCTCAGAGATGCTTAAAAGATGTAATGCTACACTTGTTTATAAGTTTAGTAAATTTCAACATGGTATGGCTATTTTACATCAAGATAAAGTTTCAATATTTCCACATTGGATTGAAGATTTTCATCAAATTAATGATATTAATATACTTTCATCAACAAGTATTTCAGAATTAAGTTACTCAAAGAGTAATGATAATGAAGAAGATAATGTTGGCAATAAATTATCAGATATTAAACCAAAAGATCAAAAGTATCCAAATAATATTATTAATACAAGAAAACAAGATTTGGCAAATTTACAATTAGAAGATGAAAATAAGGATGATGAAAACAAAGTATCTAAAATAATTGATATTTTATTGAATTCTTATTTGGATATGACAAATTTTGATTTTCATGGATTAAAACTTGAGTTTAATAGAAATATGACTCACTCTCAATATTTATATAATAATAATAATAATACTGGAAATGAGGAAGATGATGAAAAAAATATTTCTAATAGTTATGGTCAATATTATGATAATAACAATAACAGTAATAATGAATTTATTGATCAATATATTAGTAGTATTCACTCTAAGAAAATAAAGAAATTGGATCCAAAAAGTTTATTTGCAGCAGAAAGAGTAATGTTATATTGGGTACGTAAAACTGTATATATTTCAACTTTTGTTATATTATTGATTTCAAAAACTAAAAAAAATAAGAATCTTGTAAGAATTTCAACTTTTATTGAACTTTCTTTTATTCCAATGATCATTACTACATTAATTTTTGGTCTATTTGTTTATATTAAACGTATTAATACAATAGAGAGAAGAATGGTAAAATCATTAGAGAATGAAAAAGAAAGAATTGATTATCCAAAAAGTTCATTATACATATTTACTACTTCTTGCTTAATTTTAGCATTTTCACTAATATTAAACATAATTAATTAATACATGAAAATATTCTCCATCCTGGTAAATCCCAGAGCTTAAGTTTTGGACACTGATTAAGTAATCTTTTATATAAAGCATAAGAAACCTCTAAATCTGGACATGATAATGCAACTAAAGATTCAGAATGCATATCAAGTATATATTTCATGAGCTTATCTCCAACTTCATCAAAGTTAATCATTGAACTTGAATAATTAAATGTACCAACATTATCATTTTCTGTTATTGTTGTGTTATTATAATATTCATTGGTTCTCATGACTTTATGTTTATAATCAATATATTCTCTATTACTTCTTTTAATAGCTTTATAGATTTCAACAGATTCAAGATTTTGTTTTTTATTTTTATCATCATTGACAGTATATAATATATTTTGATTATTATTAATATCATTATTGATGATGATATAATTATTACCATTTTTGGTATTTTCCGAAACAATTCTTGAAATGGTACTATCAGTTGTCCATTTTCCTGATTTAGGATTAGGAGAAGGGATGATATTAAATTGAAGGATTCTGAGCTGATTTGGTGGTATAACTTGTAGAAAGTTATAAATAGCTTCCAAACAAGCGATAATTTCATTTTCAAAATGGAATTCATTTTCATCTTCAACTATAATATCATCAAAAGACGAGTTTCTATAATTAGATCTATTATCTGATTCAATTTCAGATCCAAAACTTAATCTTCTATTCTCTTGAATGCACTCTTCATAATGATCATGAAAGAGTCGTGTAATTACAATATCTTTCAAGCATGGAAAACAATTACTTAATATATTTAATTCTTTTGTACTGATTGGATAGTCAATAATAATTCTTTTCACAGATTTAAATGGATAATAATTAATAATATCGGTAAAACTATTCATAAAAAATTTAATATCAGAATGACTTTCAGATTTATCCATACTTTTTTTGCTTGAAATCTCATAATTCTTTAACAATTGTAAAATACTTTCATTAATTCCAAGACGAAATAGAGATTTAAAAGGAAGAAGATTATAATTTTTATTATTTTTTACGGGAATTATTAAGCTTTTATTATAAATTTCTATATTTTCTAATTTATTCCACATATTACATCTTTCATAATTATTAGATTTTTCATCTCTTATAATCATTTTACTTAGAAATCCACTGATATTATTTATTGGATTTGATAATCTAATACTTGAAATAATATTACTGTACGTTTTAATTTCTTCTAATGAAATATCCTCTTTAGAACTTTGAAATTCAGTCATAGTTTCTGTCAGATCTATATTTAGCCAACAATCATAGGATTTATTGATTGAATCTTTCCATTGTTTATTCACATTTCTTAAATTTTTTATTACTTCATCAAATGGTAAAAATGATGAAATTAATCCAATTAAATCTTGATTAAATTGCTGTAATTTCATCTTTTTTTTTTTTTACCCCACTCTTACATTAATTACTTAACTTGAATCTTTTTCTTCTTTAATTCCTCTTTTTACTTTCTTACACTACACTATCTGATCTAACTGAAATTTTTTTTTATTAATACCTTTAATTCATAATATAAAATAAATTATTTGTTGTAAATTAATTATTTTAACCAATCTAAAATAAATTACTTAAATATCTTCTGACCTTCCACATTTTCTTTTTTTAAATAAATCTGTAAGAAAATTAAAACAAATCTATTAAACACTTCTTTTACTCCTTTTTTTTGACCACTTAATGCATTTTTTGACTATACATCCACACCTTCCCGCCTAAGTGTGGCGGCATTATCGCCATAGTGTGGGGAAAAGTCGGCATAGGTTTCTTTAATTGATAAAAAGTGAATCAAGTTTTGAAATATTTAAATTAAATTATTCTTTTAAAATGATCAATTTATAGCTATTTGATAAATAATTAATAGAATAGCTATTTTAAGTAAAGAAAAAAAGAGTGAATAAATGATCAATTTATTGCTACTATTGCTATTTATAATTAGATTATAATCTACTAAACACAGTCTGTGATATTAAAAGTATTATAAATACAATATTTATGTTTATTCAAAAGTTGATTTGTTTTAAAAACTCTTGAAATTTATAATAAAATGATTATTATATTTAAAAAATTATAATAATTAATATTTTTATTCATGTGGACATTACATGTAATTTTTTACTAATAATACCGGTATTGCATAGATATTTAAAAAAATTTATATTATTTATGTGGACAAGTAAAATAATTTTAATAATTATGCATGTTATAGTAAGCGTCAAAATTGGACATGGAATGATTTCTTTATTTTTTTAATCTTGAAAAAATAATAATAATAATAATAATAAACAATTAAATATTACTAAAATAAATAAGTTGGAGTTGAATATTAAAAAAAAAAATTAAATAAATATTGTTAGACTATTTTTTTTTTAAATTGAATTGAATGTTTTTATATTTGAGTATTATTAATTAAGATAATAATAATAATAATAATAATAATAATAATAATTAATAA
>QZWW01000075.1:0-41585 GCA_004337795.1 Cryptosporidium viatorum
TCTCTCTCTCTCTTTCTCTCCTCGTCCCCCTCCCCCCCATATCCCCCCTCTTGTTAACCAACCGACCATTCAACTTCTAGCTTGACTAGGGGAACAAAAATAAAAGGATCCTTGATTTTTGTTAGTTATACCATCAACATACATATATCTTTTCACTTCTTCAGTTCCTGCGGATTTTCCACAATAGTAGTTAATATGGTAATTACTTTTTCCTAATTCATCAACATATCTATTATTAGGGTTAATAAGATACTCGGGATATTTAATTTGAATATGGTTATCTCCACCATTATAGTAGTAACTGCTGCTATTAATATTATTGTTATTATTATTATTATTATTATTATTATTATTATTATTATTATTACTAAAAGTTTGCATGTTTAAGTAATTGGATGATGGTGAATTATTATTAGTTCCCAAGTAGTAACTGCAATAGTTGTTATTATTAGCAGGAACTAAACTTCTAGGAGAAATATAATTATGATCTTCGTATTTATAATTGTATTTTATAGTATTTCCTGTAAATACTTGGTTATTTTTCCGACTTTTTTGAATATTAATATTGTTATTTGGACGAAATACTTTAATTGACTCTTCAGAATTGCTTTCTGGATATTCTTTCATATATCTTGTACCAGCTTCTTGGGTAACAATATCATACCTATTGTTTCCTGGTTTTGTGTATCTTTCTCTATTGTATTTAATATTAGAATTAGTACTGTTTTTAAAATGATGATCAGTTTCTATTTCAACTTGGTCAGTATTAGCATATCCAGACTTTAATTTTTGAGCTTTTTTAACCAATCTAGTATTATCAAGAATTTTATATATTTCATTTCTAAAGATGGAGTCAACCTTTTTATCTTTTTCAAGAAAATGACTTGTTTTAGGAATTTCAAAAGAAGTTGATTGAGTTTGATTTTCTAAAATTTGGTCAAAATGGGTGTTAATCCCTTTTTCTTGGTAATTATTGAACTTTTGAATGGTTTCAGTATTAACAGAAGCATCCAAAAATGTCTTAGATTTAATGATTTCATTGAATGGAAATATTTCCTCTTTGACAATAAATCCTTTTTCTTTATCAAAAGATGGTCTTTCTTTTATATGATTAGAAGATTCAGGACATAAATCAACAGATTTTACTTTCAAATCGACATCTTTCTTGAGATTACTTTCTTTTTGATTATATAAAGAGATTTTGTTATTAATTTCTCTAATTTTCTTATTAAGCTTATTAGCAATTTTATATAACTTATTAAATTGCTTAGTCTTGTTAACTTTATTGTGAACATGATAAGTTTTAAAATGTTCAGATCTCAAATCAGAAGACATATTTGGATGATAATTTTTTTCTGAAGAACACTCTAATGCTTGAAAAGAATTTCCCAGCAGACCGTGTTGGTTTTTGACTTGTTTCTCAGAAACAAGAATTGTATTCTCAAATAAGAATTTATCTGAAGATATACTCATAAACAAAGAATCATCAATCTCTTGGATACTCACTTGTTTATATAAATGAGAATGATTTTTATGTAGATCTTGTTGGATTTGATCATTGAGATGATTATCCTTTTCTTTAGATTGATTTTCAAGATAATTCATATTATATTCATCAGAGTTAAGACTCACACAAGTATGTAAATTGTCAAATAACTCATTGTAGTCGTCAATATTTAAATTAGTATTCAAAATTTCATCTTCCATTCTTTCAACCATGTTTTGAGTAGTATTAAAATGGTCTTGACGTGTAAGATAAGTTTCTTCTTTTTTAATGATTGAATTATCATAATTTAAGGCACTTTCCATGGAGACTTGGCTTTCGTGATAAATTTCTATATACTCTTTATCTGGAAGTTTCTCTAGTGTTTCTTGGAAGATATGAATACGATTAGAATCAATAATTTCTTGAATTGAAGAGATTTCAGAGAGATCTGGAATTTGTGTTATGTTTGCATGATCTTGCTTCTTTCCTAAATTGATTTGACTTAATTCTTTCATAATTATATTAGAATCGATTGCTATATCTTCCAATATCTTATCTAAATGATTTGAATCAATATTAAACTGTTCAACTATTTGTTGTTGTTCTTCTGAACGATTTGAATTACCCATTGAGTTCAGATAGTTTTGTTGATCTTCTTCGTTTTCTTTCAGACTAGAATTTGGGGCTGTAACATCTTCTTCGATCTGTTCGCTCTCTATTTCCTTTTTCTCAGAATCCTCCTTTTTGTCTGGGTCTTGTTCTTTATTCTCCAGCAAGTCCTCCTTTTTGTGACCCAGGTATTCTTCTTTATTCTCTTCCAAATCTTCTTTTTTTTGTTCCAGGTCTTCTTCTTCATTCTCTGCCAAGTCCTCATTTCTGTGTTCCAAGTCTTGTTCTTTATTCTCCACCAAATCCTCCTTTTTCTCCAGTTCTTCCTCTTCTTTCTTTTCCAGGTCCTCTTCTTTCTTTTCCAGGTCCTCTTCTTTATACTTCTCTAAATCCACTCCTTTATTTTCTAACCCTTCTTCCTTTTTCTGTTCCAGATCTTCTTCTTTATTCTCTACAAAATCCTCCTTTTTGTCTGGGTCTTGTTCTTTATTTTCCAGCAAGTCCTCCTTTTTGTGACCCAGGTATTCTTCTTTATTCTCTTCCAAATCCTCTTTTTCCTCCAGTTCTTCCTCTTCTTTCTTTTCCAGGTACTCTTCTTTATACTTCTCTAAGTCCTCTTCTTGCTTCTCCAAATCTTGCTCCAATTCTACCTTTTCAACAGGGTCAATTAATAACTCTGAATCTATTGAAACTACTTGTAATTCTGAATTTATTGTATTTATTTGAGTTTGCTTGTTATCCTCAATTCTCTCCTTTTCTATATCTTTTAATAAGGTAGCTGAAATATGGTCATCTTTCTTTACCTTTTCTGCAATAGTTTCTACTAAGGGGAAAAGTAATTGTTCTTGATTGATTTCTTTTTTCACTCCATAAATATTATGCAAATGAGATGGATTCTTATCCTCATTTTCCTCTTCTTTTGAAAAACCATTTTGTTGTTCTATCTCAACATTTTCTTTAGTAGTTATTCTATCCAAATCAAATTCTTTCTTCTCTTCTTTATTATCTTCCTCTTCTTCACTATCTTGAATGTAAAATTCTGAATCAGAAACTTCATCATTTAAAAAACTATCCTTCAATTCGTCCATTGGTTTACTGGAATCAACATTCAGCTCATTTTTTGTTTTTTTTCTCTCCTCTAACTCATCCAAGCTTACTGGCTTTACATAATCCCAAATAGAATTTGCAAAATTATAAATAATTTGTCTCTTAGACTTTCTAATAGGAGTGCTTACCAAAGAACCATTGTGAGAATTACTTAATTTTGCATTACTATTAATATGAATTCCTTCATTATTTGCTTTATCATTATCAATCAAAGTACTAACTATTTCTTGAGATTTACTTCTTTTCATATCTTCTATTTGATTCAATTTCACTCTGTTATCATATAATTCTTGATTATTTTCATCAATCTTATTCTCTTCTAACTCTATTTTTGAATTATTAATTTCCTCAGTATTAACTTTATCCTTTTCTATCTGATTTTTAAAAGATTCAAACTCCTTATCATCTTTATTTTTACTTTCATCTTCTAGATTTTTTGATTCACTTTGTTTTCTCTCTAACTCATCCAAGCTTACTGGCTTTACATAATCCCAAACAGAATTTGCAAAATTATAAAGCATCTTTCTTTTGGAAAACTTCTTTGGTGATGAAGACTCAGATTTACTTACTGTTTGAATAAAATCATGATTCTCTTCTTTTTTTGTAGATAAATCCATATCATCTAATGATGAATTAATCATTTCTATTAAATGTCCATTATTATTGTTTATTTCTTGCTCTATAATATTTTGGACCTTTATTTCATCATTATTCTCTTTTATATTATTAACAACTTGATTACTATTATCATCATCATTTTTCTTTGAAGATGCTAATTGTTTTTCTTTCTTGGCTTTATCATCCAGTATTTCATCAAACAAATTTTCATATGTATCATTCTTCTCTTGAAGTTCTGTATGAACAACCAAATCATTATTATCTTCAACTATATCCAATAATTCTTCATTATCTGAAGAACTACTACTACTGTTAGAATCTGTATTGAATGAACTATTATTATATTCACTAACACTTTTAAATGAGTCTTCCAGACTTAAAAAACTATTAGATTTCACTTCTTTATCATCATTTCTATCCTTGATTAAACTTTTGAAATTATTGGAATTTGTGCCAATATTTTTAGATAATTCCCTTATCATCCTTAATTCATCATTCTCTGTAAGCTTTATAGATTCCTCTTCCGATTTATTTTTGTTTTTATTCAAAGTTTTTCTTTTTTTTTCAACCTTTTTTAATTCTGATCTAGTCATTAATTTAATCTCCTTTTCAGAACCTTCATTTTCATTATTATCAGAATCAATAGAATTTTTCTTGGTCTTTCTTTTTCTCTGTTTATAACTTAAATCATCTAATTCAAATATTGGCTTTGGTTCCAAACCTACATCACTAAACGATAACTTTTTTGATGATTTGGCTTTTTTTAATTTTGCCATTTTCACCAATTTCTTCCCCTACTTGAATTTAATACCTTAATTCTCTATTTTTCTTTATAAAATTTGACTTTCAAATCAATTAATTCAACTATTTATTATTATAAATCATATATTATTAAACTTTAGCTAAATATTCAATACTTATCTTATTATTCACATTTAATTCTTTTTTCTTTTAGATTATTTCCAATATATATAATTTAGTTATTTATTTATTTTTTAAAAATTAGCTTTACTTTTCAATTAATCTTGTGTGAATAACTTATAATTTAATACTATACTCTCTTATTTAATGTTGATTAATTGCTTTTATACTTTCATGCATATTAATTTAATATATCCAACGTTATTTGTCTTTAATTTATTCAATTCTTTCTTTATATTATCGTTTGACTTTTCAGTCTATTTCTAATTACTTTTTTCTTTTATATTTAAACAGGTACCATATTTATTTTTTATACTATTTAATAAATACATGTAAGTTTTGGCGCCAATTCCATGTCATTTTGATCATACGTATTTTGTCTTATAGAGGTTGATTAAGAACGAGATTAAAAACACTAAATTGTTTATTATTCTCTAGATTTTCTTATTTGTAGTTAAATTCAATATATATTTTGGTTTTCTTTTTAAGTTTCACTTGAATTCTTGTGATATTTTCTTTTCAACTTAAATTAATCTCCATTTATATAATTTGTAATCTTAAAATTAAAAAAAAAAATTCCAACAATCAACTTATTAAATTCTAAATTACACTCATTTTCATTCCTTATTGTTCTTATTAAAGTTTTATTTAATGTGGACAAATTTTGAAATTGCATGCAAATTGCAAATTCACGTAATACCGGCAGCAAACAATTGATTTTTTCTTCTGTATGTAAATAAAATTGCATGCAAACAAACATTGTGAAAAATAGGTTAAGTATAGAAATATATTTGTTATTTCTTTAAAATAGTTATAAAATCTAAGTATTGTAAATTTTTATTTAGCACATAAGGTAATATATTGTTCTTAATTTATTAATTTGAAAAGCTATTTCAAGCAACTCTTGTAAATAAATAATTTTTCATTGCATTTAAACTATTTTTACTTGTGTCTTTGTCATATTCATCTTCTTCACTTTCACCCTCAAGTTCATTGTTAATTGTTATAGGAAATGATATCATAGACTTTGGCGAAACTTGCTTAACCTGAGAAATATGAACTTTATTTCTGGGATTCAAAGCTTCATTACTTTCTATGTCTTCAGAAGTATTAACAACATCACTATTAACGTTTTGTTCTTGATTATAAATCATATTATTATTTAGTATTTTATTTTTCATCTCTGCGAATTTTTCAAATGGATTTTTTTTTAGTTTTTTTTCTTCATTTGAGTCAGCTTTTTCCTTCTCGCTCGTTTTTTTATTTCTATTTTCATTTTCCTTTTCTTTCTCATTTTCCTTAGTTTTAGTTTCTCTTTCTTTTGCCTGTTTTTTCTCAAGTCGTTCTTGTTTCTTTCTTTCTTGTTCTTCCTTCTGTTTCTGTTTTCTTAACTCTTCTTCTTTTTTCTTTTCCTGCTCTTTCTGTTTCCTTAATTCCTCTTCTTTTTTCATCTCCTGCTGTTTCATTTGCTTTTCCATTCTTTCTTGCTTTCTTTTATTTAATTTCTTATTTTTTTCACGTTTTTCCTTAGCAGATACTCTCTTCTTTGATTTTTTGTTGCTATTTCTTATACTATTTTTGTTTTTCTTTTGCTTCTTTTGCTTTTTCTTCTTTTTGGATTTACCTCTTTTTCTTTTCATCAATTCTAGAATTGAAACTTGAGAAGAATATTCTACAAGTCCTTTTTCCTCCACATCTCTTTCGAAATTTGTAATATAAATAAATATTATTGTAATTAATAACCAAAATTTTGAAATATTCATTTTCTCCTCTTTCTTTAGCTATAATTAGAGGTAATAGATTTATTACTACTTGTAATAATATCTTTTTGATCTCTATATTGCATACATGTCAATTTATTAATACTATTGTCAGAAGGAAATACTTTAAAAATTCATTCCCACACATTAAAAATACAATAAAAGAAAAGTATTGCATGCATGCATACATGAATTCAATTTCTATTAAACATTACATGCAAAATTTTAGTGAATAGAATCAATTATCATAGTCAAAAAACAATTACATAAGATTTAAATTTCTTTATATTCGGTGAAAAAAATTTCTAATAGCATTATTATTATACTTTGTTTCCATATAATTTTCATCTCATCATTAATCAATAATGTTAAAAATGAATGCCATTTTTTTAATGCAAATATCCATTGGCGCCAAATCTACGTCTCGTCGAACTGGATTAAAGTCGTTTGGAAATAAAGAAAAATTAGTTTTTCTTTTTTTAATCATATATTAAATCAATTTTAATAAATCAATATATATATATATAATTCATCAGTGAGATTAAACAGCAGAAATGCGTGTATTAATCTGACATATTATTATCTGATGGTATTTAAACGTTATAAGAAATTAAATTAAAATAAAAAAAATCAGATTAAAAATGACGGTTTTATTATAAATTGAAAGTTATAAATCCCGATTTTATAATATTCTATATATAAATTGGATTGATATCTATTGAATAAATCATTTTTATTGCTTTACAATCTTATTCTTTTTTATATTTACTACCAAATATTTTTAATTCAAAATTCTCATGTGATCATAAAATAAAGTTGACAAATTATTTAGGTGATATTAAAATGATGATAAAAAAAACAATTTGGGTAATTTGCGTCTGAAATATAATAAGATGCATAACGTTTTTTTTGTCTGATTAATTTTCATATTAATACCAAGTCATACTCTAATTGCAACAAGTGACTAATATCATTTTAGAACACGCGAGTATGAAATAATGTTGAATTTCAATTTTACATTTTTACATTTACAACAATGAACTAGTGATTTTTTTTCTAGTGAACTGTTTTACCATTAAATTGAAACTTATTTGACGAAAATCTAAATGCTAGTTATTGATTGTCGATTAATGCATTAATTTGGCAGATGCCCGCCTTTTAATGTCAAGATATTTATATCCATGTAAATCTCGAAATATAAAATTAACTAAAAGAAATTGGTTGGAGGTTATTTTAATTATTATTGGATAGCTTCCTTAGATTAAAAAAAATCTGCAATTATGCACGAGGTCAGTTATTGATACTTTGTATTGGAAATATTATATTTCACGGAGAAGAGTGCGAAAATTGAAAACAAGCTATCAATAACTAATTCATCATTATAGAACGAATAATTATGGATTGTACTTTACCCATTTTAAAGTATAATAGAGATTTACAGCAAGAGTTACTACTCAGAAATTATGATGTTCTGTGGGATGTAGACTTGGGAGGGAGCGAATTTTGTAGGGTAAAATTGGGGATTCGCAAATATAATGGTGAACTGGTTGCGATAAAGATAGTAACAAAGACATTCTGTAGTAGCTTTGAGAAAGATGTTGTATTATATATCCAAGACAAATTAACAGGTAGCATATCGCTACCTGAACTATCAAATACAAAAGGTTATATTGAATATTTTCCGAAAATTTTTGATACTTTTGAAGATATTGATTTTATCTATATTGTAATGGAATTAAGTTTTGGTGGTGAGCTTTTTCATTTACTGGTTAGATCTGAAGATAAATTAAGTGAAGAAACAGTATCATTAATTTTCTTTCAAATTTGTAGTGCTTTAAAAGTTCTTCATTCAATAGGAATAATGCATGGGGATATTAAAGCAGAAAACATCATGTTTTCTAAAGAAAGCCGGCTTGATTCAATAAAATTATTAGACTTTGGAAATTCTTGTCTAATGTTAACCAATGAAAAATCAGGCTTAAGAAAAAATAATGTACAAGTACCAATTTATAATGAATGTTTTATATTTAATGACTCGAAAAAGGAAGTCCAATTTAATCAAACATATTTTGATTTTTGGTCTTGCGGAAAGCTTTTGTATCTGATGCTCACAAAGAAATATCTCGAAATAGATTTTTTTGAATGTTTTTCCTTTAGTGATAGTACTAAAAAAAAGATATTTGAGTCGTCAGAATTAGAACTTTGTAGTGACCTTGCTAAAGATTTGTTATGTAAGCTTCTTTCATATAGTTCTTATCAAAATGAATCATTAACAATGGACAAAGTTTTATCTCATCCATGGTTTAATTTAGCCAAAAATACACCAATAATTAATCGTCATATATATCCACACGACGAGTTAATTAAAGTAATATCTTGAAAAAAATAAGTTAGCAAGAAAAGTAGTAAATTGAACAACATTTTTACATATACATTATAATTATTTTCAATGTTTAAAAGTTATTGATTTAATTGTAGAGGGAGATGAACATGTATCAGTATTGTATTGAATAGACTCTGATGATATATTATTTGATATTGCTGTAAATAATTCTATTTGCTCTGGAGATTGAAGTTGATTATATATATTACAACTTATATCTGCTCGAGAAGATACTGGGCTTGATAAAGGACTTAGAAAATCTTTTTTTAACCTAAATGGAATTTCTAAAGTTTTCATTGGGTAATTTTTTCCATTATATTTTGATTCTCTTCCTACTTCTGAAGTATTCTTAAATTTTGTATTTGCGTTTTCTGTCAAAGGAATTTTCAAATGACTAATTCCGGAATTATCAAACCTTTTTATTATTGATTTTATTGCTATTGCAAGTAGTCCTAGAATCGGAACTGATATAAACATTGATAATATCAATAATTTAAAAACCATTCCATTTGAGTAATTAGCAAACTTTGTTGAATGAAATGATATTTTTAAATTCCCAATACTCAAGATTCTTTTCTTGAATGCATACCAAGCATATGAAAGTAAATTACCCATCAAAACTCGATCATCTCTACAAGAAATATTGTAATCAATATAGATGTTACTATTGTTTTCGTTGATAATCATGATATTTATTATTGAAAATAGCTTATAATTACTTGCAAGCTTGTATAAATATTTGAATTCTTTTTCTTTTTCCACATTTTCAATCATTTCTAAATCACGAAATTCATTCTTTTCTTTATCAAAAACCTTTATAATCAAAGATTTTCCTTTACTTGATATAGTATATATATTAATTGAATACTTTCCCAAGCATTTAATTACTCTATTAAGTGTGATATTCAAATAGGTGACTGAATTATGATTAACAGTCACACTGTTGCTTTTTTTATCGGTTTCAATGACAGAAATAGTATTTTTTTCAAAGAATCTGGTTCCGTTCTCGTATTTTGTACACGTTTGAGAGTTAATAACCTTATTTTCCCTAGAATTTTCCTCTGCATTTTTATAATATTCATCCTTGATCCAAAATGTGTTTGGTGGTACTATCTTTATTAGCAGATAGTATTTTTCACTCTCCAATTTCCCAAAGAATCCAATTCCAAAGTTGATGAATAGAGATAATCCTAATTCATTTGAGAGAAGTAAATATCTATTCAAATGAATCATTTGATCGTTGTATATATTGCGAGTGTTAAATAAAGAAAAGAATTGTTCGTCAAGCTCTAAATAGTTCATGATTGGAATATTCAAGCTCGCGAGAACATTAAAATATTTCATTTTGTTGCCATACATGTATTTTTCTGAATATTTATAATCACAAATGTGATCTTCACTTAATAATAAATAATTATCATTAATGCCTTGAGTAAATTCACAAAAGTTATTAACGTGGTAGAAATTTAAGCTTGGAAGATAATTTCCATAAATACAGCTTAGATTAATACTTGAAACTTTCTTAGGAATTAAATTTGGATAATCTTGAAAATTTCCCAAGTAAAGTTTAATTCTAGTTTCTTTCAATGCTTGGACAACTCGATTAATTTGTAATCCGGAAATTGCATCATTCACAAAATTTCCGGATGTTCCTGCAATTGACTCCATTATTCCAAAAAATTGGGAACTTAAATATATATTTTCTAAAGGTAATAACTTGTTTGTGAGTGTTCCATTTTTAGTTATGTAATTTGTTTTATCCAGTAATATATATCCGTTATATTTGGAGCATTCAAGAAGATCTGCAGCATCAATTGAGAATAAAGTCTTGGTACTTTTAGTATTGAATTCAGTTACATTTGTATTATTTTCATGGTGAACTTTGGTATTAAAAGCAATTCCAAATTTGTTTTCTAATATAGAAAATATCAGAATAACAAAGCAGTACACACTCAGAAAAACCATTCATTGAATTTGAAATTGTTTTATTTTAAGGCAAAATATGTTCCAATGTTCTTTAAAAATAACAACCCAATATTCTTTTTAGCATTGCTAATCTTAAAATTTATGTTACCCCAATTAGTACTCGACAATAGTGATGCGCCAATTAGTTTAATTATTGAAATAAAAAAAAATTTTATATTACTCGCTTAAAATAATATTAAGTAATATCAACTTTGTGTGTTTAGAAATATAAACACTTTTCAATACTTATTCTGGTAAAAAAAGGCAATTCTCCGGCTTTCATCCTGACCCCGTTGAAACAGGCCTAATATCAGTTCAATAATACATTTTTAAATACATATAATATATATATATATATATATATATATATATATATATATATTTTCTCCTTTGCTGATTCACTCTTAAAAGCTGTAAGTATGAAAAAGTCGACAAACAGCAGGAATTCAAACTCAGAAGTTTCCAGCCCAAAGACTCCAATATCAAATAATATACTGGATGTATTTCAAGAAATGAAGCAAGCTTATTTCTCAAAAGTTCCTGAAAATATTCAAGTTTTGGATTCTTTTATATTATTTATGGCTATAATTTCCATTATACAAGTTATTTATTGTCTACTCATTCGAACAACTCATCCAATAGACTCTCTAATTGGTGGAGTGTTTTGCACTACTGGAACAGCTCTTTTGGTCTCGGCCCTCAGAATTCAATTGACTTGTCCTTCTTACTTTGGGGATGTTTCTCCAAAAACTGCATTCACTGATTTTGTTGTTTGCTGCATTGTATTCTTTATCGGATGCGCATCTGTATTAATATAGTTATTGATTAAATACTCATAGTTGTTTATTTTAATTAATTCGTCATATTAAACCACAAACAAACCAATAATTTTATTTTAAAATATATAAAAATTCTTGTCTCGAGTAAAATTTCTATAATTAAAGAGAAAAAAACAATATTCGAATAGAATTTTTTTTTCATGTGGATACAAATTATGCAAGTTATGCACGTACCGGCATTTACATGCAAAACTTGCAAATAATAATCCACATCAATAATACACGTAATACGATTTTTATTAAAAAAATTATTAGTAAATAAAATGAATTAAAATCTTAAAATAAAGAGCATTATGTTCTTTTCCTTTTCTTAATATGCAGCTTTTGAGATTTCAATTAGAAACAACGAAGATTAATAAATGGGCCTTTAAAAAAACTGAAGTATTCACGAAAGTTATTAAGACGAAATTTGGATTTCATTTCACACGCAAAAAAAAAACTGATTTTTGAAAACAGTATTGGCATGAAAAAAAAAAAATAGATCGTTGGTTTGGGAAAATAGATTAAAAAAAAAAAAAAGAAAGTCAAATCAATTCACAGTAAAACATTAAATATAAGAAAGATGATTAATTTCTTAAATTATCATAACCAGACTTTATCAGAAAGCTTTCAATAAAATTATTTCACAAAATCAAGATAAAAGACAAATTCAATGTGTATGCTAATATAGACTGATCTTTAAATGGCGCCTTGTGGGACAATTGGATACTGGAATGCCCGCATGAATGCGTTAAATGCTAATTGTCAGTTAGGCTTCAAGATCGGGAGGAAAGGAATCAAATCAAAAAAAAAAAAAATAGACAAATAAAGTAGTTGTAAGACTACAACTGCGAGAGAATACCAGAATCTTTTGATTATTGGTGGAAAGATGGATTTGGCAAGAGATTATTTGTCCCGTTTACGAAGTAAATGCGGCGAGGACACAGAACTTTACCAGGAATTTCTCAGAATAATGAGAGATTTTAAGCACGGAAGTATTAATGCAAGAATGGTGATAGACCAAGTTGCAGAGTTGTTTAAAAAAGATACAAGTTTGATAGCAGAGTTTAATAATTTTCTTCCAGAGGAACTCAGACTTCAAATTCCACAAAACGATTGTGAATATGCAGCAGCCTTTGTTAAAAAGGTCAAAGATGTCGCACCAGCGATATATAATGATTTTCTATTGTTATTAAGCAAATATAAGGATGGAGAAAAGTCTGTTAATGAAGTTTGTGAATTATCGTCTTCGCTTTTTGCTTCATATCCTGATCTACTCGAGGAATTTGTGTTATTTATTCCTGAACTTTCAGGAAAGGCAGAATCTTTGATATCATCAAATAAACAGTCTATTGGAAAGAATTTATCCGATTCTCAAAATGATTACCTAGATAAATCCGAATTCTTAAGTTATTTAGCAAGCACTGTTCATTCAACTACAACAAAGAGTGAGCCACCAAAGGTAGTAACAAGGAAGGCTTCATCAAATCTTCCGTATGAAATGACAGTGGTCCCTGAGTTGGACAGAATATTAGAGGACCAGAAGAAAAGACTTTCAGCAGCAGAAGAAGACAATGGATTGACTGATAAGTTAAAATCAGAAGAAGGAATTGTGCAAGGAGTTAGTAATGAAAAAGGATATTCTTCTCAGAAGACTGCCCCTCAAGGCTACTATTATAACCCAGAAGATATGTCTATTTGGGAAGCAGATTATCGAATCTTTGAAGAGGTTTACATGGCTTTTGGTGAGAACTGTCAGGATTATTATCAAGATTTCTTGAAACTTATACACTTATATACGAGAGGAGTATTAACTGTTGTTGAAACTTTGTTGGCTCTTGAGTTTTTCTTCCCAATGGATAGTGGAGATCTACCTTACGAAGTGAAAAGAATGATCGTACAAAGAGAGTCAGCAAGAAGGAAATACTCATATTTTTGCTGTAATTTTGCACAACTGGATTATACAAACTGCGCTAGAAATGGTAGTAGTTACCTTCAATTACCTAAAGACTATCCAATAGCGTCATGTACGGGAAGAATTCAAAGCGATAAGGAGAATTTGAATGATAAGTGGGTAAGCATTCCTCAAGGATCTGAAGATTTCTCATTCAAGCATATGCGTAAAAATGTTTATGAAGAAAATCTTTTTAAATGTGAAGATGAAAGATTTGAGTTGGATATGGTAATTGAAAATAACAGATCAACAATAAACGCTTTAGAACCTATAGCAGAAGAAATTAGTAAGTTGTCTCCTGAAGACAAAAAGAACTTTAAGCTAGTTAAACCACCCTTTTCAATTATTCATCTTAAGGCGATTTCAAGAATTTATGGAGATAATGGACCTGAAATATTGGAATTACTTAAAAGAACGCCATATAGTTGTATCCCAGTAATTCTGAATCGTCTTCGTCAAAAGGATGAGGAATGGACTCATGCAAGGCATTTAATGAATCAAGGTGTATGGAGAGATATCCAAACTAAGAATTACTTTAAATCTTTTGATCATCGTTCATTCTATTTCCGACAAGCAGATAAGAAAAACACAAATGTTAAAGGGTTCTTGTGCGATATCAATAAAGCTTATATGCAAAATAGGAGGATTGATACAGAATCACATATTACAGAAGATAATTCTGAGAAAATTCTAAATTCACAAGTTGATTCTCAAAATGAGTCAATAATGGAAAGTAGTATAGGAGAAGATCATCAGGTTAAAGAAATTGAAGGTAATAAAACTAAAAATACTCCTAGATTTAAGAATGAATCCAATAGTTGGAGCGTGGATTCAGAGTTTGCATCCCAAATGCCAGATTTGGAGGTTCATAAGGAGGTAATAGAACTTATTAGCTTTACAATATACCGTCAGGCAAATGGCCCAGCAGCTGGATCTAAAGCCAGAAACTTTTTACAAAGATTTGTCCGTTCATTGTTTTTACAAACGGGATATGGCTCTTCAGATAATGGAGTAGTTACATTAAAAGAGTTACA
The DNA here is from genome assembly GCA_004337795.1 of Cryptosporidium viatorum. NCBI lineage: Eukaryota > Apicomplexa > Conoidasida > Eucoccidiorida > Cryptosporidiidae > Cryptosporidium > Cryptosporidium viatorum. The sequence goes on from QZWW01000075.1 coordinate 14,656, forward strand.
AAGCGAAGGAACATCGTTTAAGGAAGGTGTTAGTAAAAGTATTCAAGGTGGAACTTCTAGTAATAGTTTTAGCTCATCTTCACTCAGTGTAGCAGGGGAAAAGTCTTTACTTACCGTGGAAGCTTATGTAAATGCAGTTACTGAAGGTAATGGTTCAACTGGATCTATTTCATTTAACGGTACTTCTATGTCTAGAGGAAGAAGGATGACCAGAAACCATTTAAGGAAATCCAATATTTCGGGTCAAATTTCTGAAAATGTAAAGAGTAAAGCGCAACCGGGAGATTATGCGATCGATTCGGAAGATCAAAATGCTTCAAAAATTACAGATTTAGTGACTGGAGTTGGTGAATCTACTTCAGTTGATGATACAAATGGAGGTGGAAATTCTTCAAACTCGAATGGTTCTGAAAATGTATCTTCAAATGAAGAAAATGATTTGAATACAATATTTAAATCATTTTCTTCAACTTATGATTGCAGAGGCGGACTCAAATATATTTGGAATGATAATTGTAAGGTAAATTGGCATAGTAATAATTTATCTCCAGATTGGTTTTATTCAAAAAAGGTACAATATAACAGTGAGGGAAGAAGAATAAGTATGGAACCTTTAGATATTGGCGAATTTAATGCATCATCAACCTCAAATGATTCAGAAGAAATGGTTAGATATATTATGGGTAATGACCATATTTGTTGTTTTATGAGATATTACCAGATAATATATGAGCGTTTGAAAAAGGCTAAAAGTACTATAGAACAACGTGAGCAAAATCCTCTTCCATTCCAAAGATGGTCTCCAAATGGCCCTGATGTTCCGAGGCCAACATACAAACAAGTGATTTGGTGTTGTTTTGGACTTTTATCTGGTGAATTAGAACTCAGTTTATTTGAAGATATTTGTAGAGACGCAATGGGAAATGATTCATATTGGCTTGGAACAATAGATAAAGTGTTACAGGGTATTTCAAAGGTGGTTATACATATCGTTAATGATTTGGCTACTTGTAGATTGATGGCCATGAATTTAGCATATAGAGATACTGTATTTGATCACTATAAGAAGTTGGAGGAGTTTATTGCAGCATCTAGATCATTACTTCCAACAATTCAAACATCATTCTATATTATTACTTGGTCTCCTGGTAACTCTGTGCTTAAGATTAGAATGAGGCAGTTAGAAGATTATTCAATGACTTTTGTACCTTTTATTCAGAATGTTTCAAATAATATTGAAAACTCGAATGAAAGCATCAAAATTAATCAAAAAGAGGAGATATGCCCATCTGATTCAACGAAGGAAATATTGGGAGAGAATCAAATGACAGATTTAAGTAATTTCAATGAATTAAGTCAAGAATCCAAACCTGAAGTTGGAGAAGAAAATAGGGAGAAAGAGGTGGAGAATTTAAAAGCTGTTAATGATAATCATAGCGACAGCCAAGATTCTAAGTCAGTTAATAGTAGCATAAAATCATTATCTGAAGTGAAATTAATACCACCAGAAAAGGCATTAAAAATTTTGGGAATGGAGTCAAATCAAGTAGAAGTTGGCCAAGCTGTGGATTTAACAAACCATGTGGAACTTTTACAACAGATCTTAGTTCATCAATTAAGTAATGTAAATGATGAGGCTATGGAATATTCTGAAACAATAAAACTGAACCAATTTTCCGATGAAGAGAACGCTAAGATATCCAAGTTATTATTGAATAATCCCGTTTCATTTTTTGTATGTATGGACCAAACATTTGTAAAGCCTTTATTATATTATTCACCAAAAATGAAGTTTATTGTAAAATTGGCAGCTTCTGCTCAATGGCTGGGATTCTTACCAGATAATAGCCACAGAGATATTGCAAGATCTCCGTCAATACTTCGTGAATCTACTTCAACTAATTCCATAAGAAATAATGCTAATGAAACGAGAAAAGCAAACCGTCATGGCTTACTATCTGCTGAAAACCATAATCAGACAGATGACGATAAAGGACATTGGTCTGAAGAATCAGCTGAGTCTAATAGTCGAACAATGATATCTACTAATACTGGACGAAAAGGAACAGGAAAGAAGAGAACTAGAGGAATGCCGAGTGATATAGTAACTGAAATTGATGACCTGGATATTAGAGTAACGAGAAGAAGAGCAGGAAATGCTTCAAAAGGTGGATTCAGAAGGTAATAATTAAACTAAATTACCACATGATAGCTTTGCTACTAGCAATTACAAAACAAATGAAGAAGGTATCTTGAATCTGCATTTATTAAATGTGAAATAACAAAACTACTATTATTAATAATAAATCAAAGTCTTAAATTATATTCAGAAAAAGAAAAATGAAGGAAACAATCTAAAAGTTTTAAAAAATTTTTAATAAAATTGTTCTTTTTTTTTAATTATCCATTTTTCTGTTAGTAAACATTTTATTTAGCCTTGCTTCACTTAATATTATATTAAATCCACTCTAAATTTATTTAAATGTATTCGTACTATTACGATTCGAATTTCCATTCATTGTTTAGGTCCGTAATAAATGATCTTCTGCTATAAATTTCCAATAATTTCTATCTTTTAATAATTACTATTCTTGCCCACCTTTCAAATTCAAACTTAATTTTGGGATTTACCATTATTAATTAAATCCATCATAATTAAATTATCTGCTTTAACCATACACGTGTAATGCCGCGATAGCTCAATTGGATAGAGCGTTGGACTTCTAATCCAGAGGCTCGGGGTTCGATTCCCCGTCGCGGTGCTTTTTTCTAATACTTTAGAAATTTTAGCGGGCTTTTATTTCCTTATAAACGTTTAGACAAACAGTCACTTTTGATTGTATGTGATGCGGGCTTGGTGTAGTTGGATATCACGTCTGCCTACGGAGCAGAAGGTCAGGAGTTCGAGTCTCTTAGCCCGTGTATTTTTGTAATTTGTTGTTTCCATTCTGCTTTGTCAATATGATTTACTACAATTATTTAAGACTTATTGTCACCACTTGAATTTGAGATTTTCTCTTTTGAATAAAGTTGTTTCTAAATGGAAAAACTGAATATATTGAATTAAATTTTATTTTTGCAAATATAATAGAATTCTAATTGCATGCATGCAGAATTAAAATTAGAATATTATTAATGACGTGTCGGTTTTTTTAGTACCGGTATAGAGTAATGATGAATAATTAGACCATTTAAGCATAAATTTAAATTAAAATTATAAATGATTCACAAGGTTCGAGCGTGAAAATACTTGACTATTTGATATGCAATAACTTAAGAATATTAATTATTTATGGTAATTATAGAATTTTATAAAAGTTAAATCTTGTTCATAACTTAGTTGTCCATAATAATAAGAGCAATAATGATTGGCAAATTTAAATGAACCTTATTGTAGAATTTTAATATTTAAAATATTACCGGTAAAAAAAAGAATATGAGGGGAGGAAACAAGAGCTGTTAGAATTGAAACAATTGTAAGTCTAACATTGACATAAGTTACCTATAAAATTGTATTTCAAGCAAATAGTGAATGTTCAGTATTTTAATGGCTAAGATATAAGTAATTGACATTTTTAATCTCAAAAATGGAGAAAGGTATGAACATCTTAGCTAGCTTGGGGATAATGCTGGTTGGAGGCGCAAGTATTTTGGCATCCAATAGTATGTATAACGTAGATGCTGGACACAGAGCAATAAAGTTCTCAAGAATACATGGAACTCAGAAAAGGATTTATGGAGAAGGAACTCATTTTATGCTACCTTGGATTGAAAAGCCAATAATCTTTGACATCAGAGCAAGACCCAGAGTTGTTGTGTCTTTAACGGGAAGCAAAGATCTTCAAATGGTGAATATTACGTGTAGAGTTTTATCCAGACCTGATAAGGAAAGACTGGTGGAGATATATAGAAATATAGGGTTGGATCATGATGAAAAGATTCTCCCATCCATAATTAATGAGGTGCTAAAATCAGTAGTGGCTCAGTACAATGCTTCTCAACTTCTAACTATGAGAGAAGATATAAGCAAAACAATTCGAGATTTACTGGTAAAAAGGGCTCAAGAGTTTAATATTATTCTGGATGATGTCTCTTTAACCCATTTAAGCTTTTCCCAAGATTATGAGAAAGCTGTCGAGTCCAAGCAAGTTGCTCAACAGCAAGCAGAAAGAGCGAAATATCTTGTTCTCAAGGCGAACGAAGAGAAAAAAAGTATTATCATTAAGGCTGAAGGTGAAGCAAAAGCCGCAAAGCTAATTGGAGATGCGATAAATGAGAATCCTGCCTTTATTGCTCTTAAGCATGTGGAAACTTATAAGGAAATTTCCAATATTTTAGCAAAATCAGCTTCAAAATCACTCATAAACCTTTCATCATTTTTACCAAGTCTCCCAAATAGTAACTCGCCATCAACTTATAGAAATAAAATAATTTAAATATGAAGAATCCCAATAATCCCTTTATTATGTTATCTAATCATCTTATCTGTCTTAATTCCTTCAAATAGTTTTTGAGTGAACAATATTAGGGCCTTCTTCCATAAATTCTTGCTTAGAAATCCAAATGGTTTTGAATGTAGCTAAAGATCCTAGAATGGATCCTCCTATCCAAGGCAACAGATTTCTGTCACTAGATGCATTAATTCGAATCTTAACATCTTTAGGAAGGGCTTTTCTAAGCTCAAAAAGAAGTCGATCTCCAAGTCCGGGAAACATGGTAGACCCTCCAGCTAAGACTATTTGGGATGCGAGAGATCTTCGTATTTCCAAATCACACTTGTTAATCGTGTGAATTAAAACTTCATGAATTCCTGGATACTCGTATCCAATTAAGCTTGGCTGGAAAAGAAGCTCAGGAGCTCTAAATCTTTCTTTACCCAAGTATATTACTTGACCGTCTGGAAGTTTATAGGGATAGCCTGAAGCTACTCTACTTCCGGAGTTTGTAACAGCATCAAAGGTTGAATTCCCTATTTGGTTCTCATCATTTTCATCTTTCTGAATATTAGAAGAGACAAAACAAGCTGTTTCTTTAATATCTTTAACAATCTCCATTTCAGATTTTGTATGGAATACTGTTCCTGCAATTCTAAGTTGCAAATTAAGATACTCAGTAACATTTCGACCAGCAATTTCACTTCTAGTTATCGCATTACTTAGAGCAAAACCTTGATATATTGGCACAGCATGGGTCACTCCATCTCCACTATCTAAAACAACTCCCGTTGTTCTTCCAGAAGAGTATAGTGACAAAACTGCCTGAGTTGAGATAAATAATGCAGGCACTCTATAAACTTCAAAAAATACTTCTGCCATTTTTTCCCTATGCTTACGTGGATTTAATGCTGCTTCTGTCAGTAACACTGGATGATCCTCTGATGAAGTTTTCATTTCAGAGAAACAATAAGTCCAGAGAGCCTCCATATCATACCAGTCAGTAATAATTCCATTTGTAATTGGATGAGAAATTGATAAAATTCCTCTATTTTCAGTACACTTACTCCCTACAAAAATATCTCCCTCCAATGCTCCTGCCATGCATCTCTTGTACTTTGGGCGTCCTACATAACTATTCACTATTACTCTTGGAGTTTCTTCTCCTGCAAATCCACACTTAATCGTGCCAGAACCATTGTCTATGATAGCTGGTTGGCTCGTAATTACGTCATCATAATGCAATGTTGCCATTATTCCAAGTATTTAAAATTAACTTTTTTAGATGTTTGGGGGTGGCGACTATTTATGTATATAAGCATGCATGAATAAATTAATCAATATTTTAACAATTAATTTCAGGGCTACTTACAGCTCCATCCAAATTTGACTTCTTTAAGCTTATGAATATCTAAATCCTATTTTCTGAGTTATTTTTTACTTCCAAAATTTTTCTTTTGAATAGGGTTCCCAAATAGACTACTAAATAAATATATTTAAATTCTTATACTGAAATAATCCAAATTAAATAAAGGCTTGCTTCGTTAATCCTTCTTGTCTACAAATAATTTCCAAGTATCAGGGATAAACGCCCAAATAATTTCAAAATGGCTTTATTTTAAGAAGAAACGAATAATAAGAATCAGAAAAACAATTTTTTGAACTATTTTTTATTACATGCGCAAAATTACATTGAACCCCACATGGCGCGCATTGACACGTGTAATTACATAATTTCGTATTTTAAAAAACTTGCAATGCCGGTATAGGAAGGAAATAAATGTGGAAATAAAGTAAATTTGAATTCTTTTCTTTTTAATTAAAAAATAATAATAATAATAAATAAATATTAAAATAGGGTAAATTTATTAAAAATAAATTTATTACGAGGGTAAAACATTTCAAAGGAAATAGACCCTTGTTTTAACAATTTTTTAACACATATACAAAGGAATTCTGGAGAATCACTTAACACCAAATTTAAAGTAAAATGAATTTATGAGAACCTTTTCATGCTTTTAGAATAAAAGGTAAAATAAGAAACTTCAAAGTTATATTAATGGAGTTATAATGGATAGCAACTTTTTGAAAGATATGGGTGGAGAATTTAATTGTATTTTTAGAAAGATTAAATTTGATATTCCTACGGAATGCGAGGGAAATAAGCAGGATTGTGTGTTAATAAAAAGTCAGACTTTTAATATACTAAACTCCTCATGTAATTCTCCAATTTTCTTATTTTTGAAGCCAGAAACGCCCAAAGTATCAGAAGAAATAAATCAATCAGACCAAAATAATGCAAACTACAGTGTGAGCATTTCCATTAAAATTAGCCCCATCCTTCAAAATGACAATAAATTATCAGCTTTATCAGAGAGTTTGCAAGGAATTATATCTAAAAGTGGAGATAACAACTCGGAAAACTTTACACTTTTTAATGATGACGAAAATTCAGGTAATTGCAATTCAAACGCCACAACAACTGACTTGTCACCTATTATCAATGACGAGGCACAGGTCTCAGACAAATATCCTTTTGATGTTGAAGAAGTTTCTGTACGCATAATGGGAGAAACAAAGGATCTATCTATTTCAGAAAAAAAACTGGAAAGTAAACTATCCAAAAGACTTTCTACAATAAAATCTAGTATTAAAAGGCAGCTGACAAACAACAGGTACGTTGATATATGTAGAAATCCGGAATGGCCATTCATTAAACAAACGAGCAAAGTCTTTTCAAAGAATGAGCAAACAGGACCTAAACCTCAAAAAGACAGAAAAATTATTCAGAAAGAAACACAAGTTAATTTAAATATTGAAAACGAAGATTCAAACTTGGTTTCAAAGAATTCCTCTAGAGGTAGGACCAGGCAATGCCTGGAGTCACTTTCCACTTTATTCGATGGAGTATACACACAAAGAAGCACTTTGGGACGTAGTGCTGGCTTGGGACTTTTTTCTGATCGCCATTTCCGCAAAAACGATATTATCACGGAATTTGTTGGATGGGTTATTGATCGTAAGGAAGCTCTCAGACTTAGATCTGAGGGCAAAGCCACGCATATATGTGATTTGGTAAAGCCAAGCTTATATTTAGATGGTGAGAAGGATCCAAAACCATTTATTGGTGGTGGTTCTTTTGCCAACGATGGTAGCACATTTTTAGGAGGCCCTGGAAACAACTCAAGATTTTGGAAATGGTATGACGAAAGAGAAGGTAGATCTCGAGTTTTTCTCAAAGCGACACAAGAAATTCAACCTGGAGAAGAGATTTTTGTTGGATACTGCAAGGATTATTGGGTCGATTTTGCAGAAAAAGATTCTGCCAACTCAAGCAACAAAACCAATCACATTAATTCAGCTTCTAGAAAATCGAACAAAACTGTTCCTAGTGGTAAAAAGAGAGGCAGAAAACGATCTATCAAAGTGTTTGAACCTATTGAAAATCTAGAAATAGATTCTAACCTAACTGATGATGAAAAATGTTCTTTAGAACTTGCTCATGAAATGTATCTAAGCCCTTCAATGAAAGAAATACAAGGCGAAGATAAATCAAAAATTAAAAGAAAATCTCTATACTGGGATACTATATTCAACTGGTCTACTTCAGATGATGAAGGTAATGAGTGAGCTTCTGCTAGCAAATTACCAAAGGCTTTTCGGATTCAGGTTATATGCTAATTATACTCATTTCTATCCTCTATATATTCCCCTTAAAAGTATTTCAGTTTTAACTATAGTCAATAAACATGCATAGATAATGTTTTAAAATATATACATAATATTAATTATAGATATCTTTTTAGATCTATAACACAAAATACGGTGCGCGCCATTAAATATGGTAAATTGAAGCCTGTTTCCTTAGTTAATTTCGGAGAAAAATATATAATATTTAATTCTTAGAATTTTCTTTTACTTCTCCGTTTTGTTTATTAACTAAACTCTTGTAATTCATACTCTTATCTTCGTTTGAGTCTAATGTAGTGAATGACTTCAGATCTAAAAGATTCTTTTCTGCAAGCTCCTTGTTTAGACATTTTTCATATATTTTCCACTCATTCACACAAGGACTACCAAACTCTCCCGTAATAAGTCCATTATTCAGCCATTCTTTAAAGCAATCTTCAAATTTTTTTTTCTCTTCAATACAGGTCTCCATAGCTACGATATAGTCATTCAATAATAGTTGTATTGTATTATTAATAAATCATCTAGATTATAAATTCAATAGCCTCTATTATTTCAAAATTAAGAATCTGGAATATATTAATATTACAAGGTTTTTAATTTTCTGTCACTTTTTTAATACTAGAATTAAATCAATATTATTCTAACTTTGAAAAAATAAACATTATTTGGCGGGAACTTAGAAATTTAACTTTCCGAAGATCTAGTCTAAGAAAATTTTAAAAAATAATAAAAAGTAGTTCTTAGAGTAATGGCTAACCGCTCCGAGAAGGATGGAGAGAGATGTCCATACTTATCTAGTATTAAGAGAAGTGTGTTAGACTTTGATTATGAGAAGATCTGCAGTGTGACATTAAGAGAGGAGCATATATATTGTTGTCTAGTATGTGGAATAAATTATCAGGGGAAAGGAAAAGATTCTGTAGCATATAAACATTCCCTAGAACTGAGGCATCATTTATTTATTAATTTAACTAATTCTAGTATAATTTGTCTCCCAAACGATTACGAAATTTATGAACATTCTCTTGAAGATATTAAAGGGTACCTACAACCAAGATTTAATTCTGAGATAATCTCTTCATCGCTGTATAATGTATCCAGAACTTTTGATGGAATTGAGTTTTCTCCAGGATTTATTGGTTTGAGTAATTTTGGTAACAATGATTCTTTAAATTCAATTATTTTAATATTGTCTCGAATCACGGAATTTAGAGACTTGTGTCTCAGTTATCAACTTTATGACAAGGAAATCGAAAAAAGAATTCCAGATCCTTTCTTATTTAGTATTATTGAGTCAATTCAAAAAATCTACAACCCGAATAATCTGAAAGGGAAATTCTCTCCGTATAATCTTGTTAAGATTATTGAGAAAAAATCCAATGGTAAATTTTCATTTTCAAAAGTACCTAATGTTTCAGCATCTTCTAATTCATTCATACAATCAAATATCGGTAACCAAAACTCAACAATAATTGATCCAATGTCACTATTTTCTTGGATTATATATAATTTAAAGAAAAAGATTGATAAATATCTCAGGAAATTTCAAGTGAAATTTATTCCAGATGTTGAAAAAAATGCTAATAAATCCCAAATGAATATTATTAATGCATGCATTAAGGGAGAACTATATAATAAATCCAGAAAATATTCAAATAAAATATTATCTGAACCTATTATGGATCAATTAACGAAATCTACAAAGAGTTCTGAATTAAAATCAGTTGAAAGTATTTGTTTTAACTGCTTATCTCTAACTTTACCTTCAATCATTGAAGCTACAATGGGTATATCTAATGGCGCTCAAAGTAGTGACGATAAAACATTTTCCCAAATACCTATATATCAGCTACTAGATTCCAAGTTCTTTTCATCCTCTTCTAACTCTCAACTGATATCTAAATTACCCTGTTATTTATTCATTCATTTTTCCAGATTTTCTAAAGCTAATTTAAATCTGGAAAAAAACAAAACTTTAGTTTCCTTCCCACTTATAGACCTGGATCTGTCTTCATATATTCACCCAGATTGCATTTCTTTGAATCCATGCACTAAATATAGTCTAATTGCCAATGTGTCTCATAAAGGTTCAATTCAGAACGGAAAATTCTTAACTCAACTCTTGCACCCTACTAGAAATGAATGGATTGAAATTGAGGATATCAATGTCAAGATTGTTCTTCCCCAAGCAATTCTTCTTAATGAAACTTATATGATTATATATAAAAGGTCTGACTTAATGTAGGGTAATTCAAGGCTTTTCTCACACTCATAATTGCATGACTTTGCCGCCCAATCAAATAATAGTGCAATACTAGCCGCCAAAATTATTACAAATAATTATTTGTGTATGGTTTACTATATTTATAAAAAATTTGAAAAGATTTGGTTTAGGAGAAATTGAGTGGACCTTGAGTGTAATTTGCAATACTTTTATATTTTTAATAGCTTTATTTTTAATTAATTATTTTCAGTTTTCTTTATTTTAATTTATCATGTATTGATATTTTTTACTCATTTAAATGACACTAGGCGCGCAAAAATATGATTTCTTTTTGTAGCTGAGGAATGAAATATTATTAATACTAAGCATTATATTAGTGGAAATATGGAGGAATTAGCAAAGAGAAAGAATGAAATAGAAAAAGAAGTAAGTGAATTAACAGAATTTCTGAATTCATGTGGTTCAGATGTCGGAATTTCTGGGAAGCTTGTAGATAGTGAGGGGTTTCCAAGGTCAGATATAGATATATATGCAGTAAGAAGAGCGAGAAATAGGATTGCAGTATTAAATACAGATTATTCAAGTGTGATGAAAGAAATAGAAGAAAAGTTATTTGATATTCACAGCAAAGAGAAGATTTACGTTCCAATTAATAAGCCAGAAAAAAGCCTTATATGCAATGCTTCGCAATGTCTAGATTATCCATTTGGATATATAGATAGTGTCTTGGAAGAATCACCAGCATTTAAGAGTGGTATAAGGACAGGAGATTTATTATTAGAATTTGCAAACCTTAAACCAGAATCAGAGTTACATTCCCAAGAGGAATCAAAACATCTGATAAGCCAATTATCAACGATTGTATTAGATAATTTAGATAAAGCGATCAAAGTTACTATATTAAGAAGTAATAAAAAGCAACCTCAAGAACTTTTATCAGAATTCTCATCATGTATCAATAACTCCGATTTAAGCTATAAAGACTTAAATTTACTTGAATTCGAGAGAAAAAGTCTCGAACTGGTTCCAAAAAAGTGGCAAGGATCTGGTTATTTGGGATTTCATGTAGCATTCTTACACAAATTTGTAGAAAAATAGAAATATGTGTAGGTAAGATAATAAGGTCTTAAACAACAATACTATAGTTAACTAAAATTCTAGTGTTATTGTTGAACTGAAATTGCTCTTCCTTTAACTTATTTAAAGTAAATTTAGTCGAACAATGAGAAACCTAAATCACCTTCTTCCTCCTCTTCTTCTTCCTTCTTCTTCTTGTCATCAGCAGCAGCGGAGGCTCCAGAATCTTGAGCAGCAGCAGCACCTGCACCACCTGCAGCTGGTACAGCAACGGAAGCAGCTCCGCAACTTGCGACGATGTCACTGACGTTAGTGGTGGACAAAGCCTGAGCGAACAAACCTGGGAAGTATGGCTCAACACTTCCACCAGCTGCAGAGATAATCTTCTTGATGTTTTCGGATGTAACTGGAACACCACCGTCTGATAAAACCAAAGCTGCATAAGAGCAGATTAATTCCTGAACCTGAGATTGTGGTAATTCATTTATTGAAACAGCTGCCATCTTGGATTATTAAGTTAACCAACAAAGCGTTTTAAGCTATTTTTAAACTAAGTCCCTTTTTTCAATTAATTAAGATTATAAAGATCTTAACTTTGATTTATAAGTTGTCCTGGTTAAATAAAACCTATACGTAAATTTTGTCACAATAGTAACCTTATTATTATTATTATTATTTAATGCTATTACTATTTAATTATTATACTTATTATATATGTAAGAGACGCCTTTTTTATATTGTAGTTTTAAAAATTAACTTTTCCTATACCAATATATATATTTCATCTTACGCGTCTCACTTTTTTGCCGCGCATTTTTTAATAAATGAAATAATTACGCGAGAACTTCGGAGGGTATCGCAAATATTAAATGAATTTAAGCATGCAAAAAACAGTTAAACTCTTTAACGTGTAAAATAAGAAAAAAAATGTATGTAATTCATCAAAGTGATAATAGAAATTTATATGAGATTAGAATAAGAAATAAAGATTGAAAATATACACAAATTGAATGTGTTAACAAATATATATAATGAAAGAATTACTTCTTTTTATTTGATGTTCTACGACTCAACAAAGCTTGAGCCTCAACAAGTTCAACTTTTAATTCGTTAATTAGTTTAGAATCTCCAGGTGAATTACCTTCTAATGTTTTTATTTGATTTTCCAGAGCAGTAACTAGCAGTTCATAAAGTTTACTCTCCTCCATTTTAATTAAATTGGAATAGCATGGCTTATTTTCTTTAGGTCTTAAATCATGAGCATTACCTTTTGAATCTCTGAAAACGCCAATATATTCAAATAGTTGGTAAACCTTAGAAAGTCCATTTTCATCAATATCTGGAGCTTCCTCCCAATCATCAATTGAGACAAGTCTTAGATTTCTTTCTTTAAGTAAGGCTTGGTAATCAGTATCTGGTGGAGGCCAATCTGGAAGTGCATGCCACCACCTACATAGAATAGCTGCAACTAATATTTGTTTATGGTCACGATCTCTTCGAGGAACATAAGCGGTAGTTTCTTCTTCGTCAGAAGAATAGTCTTGTGAGTTAGAGGTTTTTTCTGCAGAAACACGCTTCTTTTTAACGGCAGATGTTGTTTTGTTTCCAGCATTACTTTTTGCCTTAGATTTAGTTTTAGAATCAGCACTAGATTTAGATTTGGTAGAAACTTTTTTACTTGTTGGCGTTCTTTTCTTTTGCTTGTTTTCACTTTTAATTTGTTTTGATACAATTGGAGTGCCATTTTCAGTTTTAACCAGTTTTCTTCTGCCTCTTGTAGACAAAGAAGAATCTGATTCATCATCTGACGATTCATTACTTGATTCATCCTCAGATGTTGTATAATTTGATGGTTGTGATTGAAAATTACTAATCGACTTTTCGCTCTCATCTCCTGAAGACTTATAGCTATCACTACTATCAGAACTGAGAACTCTTTTTGATCTTGTAGATTTGCTAACTATAATTTGTGGGGTAGATTCTCTTGATGAAACATCGGCATTTTCTTTTACAACTTCTAATTGTTTGATGGGGGTTTCATCATCGTCGGAAGATAATCGCCTCTTCCTTCCAGAAACTCCAGTATTCAGCCCCATAGCATTATCATCCATATTGACGCTTTCCCGATCCTCTAATTAATTATTTCTTCAACCAAATTAACTTGCCTTTAAAGATTACATAAAACTTTTATTTTAAGAATTGCGCGCCATTACTGACAATTATTTGTATCAACATACGTATTAAAATACTTCATTAATAGATAAAAATTGCATTTTCATCTAATTTTAGTACAAATTGTGTTATTATTATTTAATAGCTAACTTCTATCTTATATAAAGGATCAAGCAAATAAAATAATGATTTATAGGTTATAGCCAATTTTTTAGTTTTATTTTTGTGAATTTAATGTGCTACTTTTTAATACTTGCAATAAATCAATTACGTGTAATATTTTATTATTGATTAGAATATTTTGCATGTGCCGGTATATAACATTTTTTCGTTGCTAATAAAAGTTTTAATTTGCATGCAATTTTTCATTGCATGCAAGTTTTTAAATATTTTGAGGAATTACTATCATTATAATTTTTATTATTATTCACAGTTTAACAACTCGAAAATCATGAATTAATGAAAATCTGTTGGATAATAAGTTTTCTAAATGAATAACAAAATAGTAAATAACAAATACTAGTTAAATTCTTATAATTTTAATAATTTCAATCTCATTTTAATTAAATAAATAAATATAATTTGACTCGACTGTGTTTTGTTTTTGCCTATTTGACTTTTTGGTGATAATTCACTCTCAGCCGTTAATTTATTGTATTACTGCCGATATAAAATTTTAATACTAAAAAAAAATAAGTTGATTTGGCGCCAGACTCTGACAATACGAAATTGAAGTCAAAAAAAACCCAAGGGTGGAAAAAAAAAATCGAAAGTGAATATTGTGAAAAGAAAGAATTTTGATTTTAACAAGTAAAGTATTTTCTGGATATGATAAGAAATGTGATAAATTTGGGAGATTATGTAGTAATAAGAGAGATAACAGGTTCACAGAAACTTATCCATATTAAGGATAGTTCTCAAAATTTTTATTTGGGAAAATATAGCATTAAAGGTTCAGACATAATAGGTAAAGATTACTATAGCACTTTGAGTTTAGAAGATGGGAAATGGGTAATTGGTTCAATTTTGAACAGTGAGGAAATATTAAAAGATATATTGAATATAGATGCTAATGCTGATAATAATCAATTAGATGAAGACAAAAGTACAAATTTGGTCCAGGAATTGAAAAAGAAAAGAACGAGATATAATCAGCTTTTAGGTAGAGAGGTTGAAGTAGATTCAGATGATTCAAATTCTGAAAAGGAATTTAAAGACGAACAAGATGAATTAGAGAAAGTAAAAAGGAAAAGAAGTGAAATTTTATCACTAAACAAAGCAAATGATGGTAACTTAATCAGATCATTAGCATTATCAAGCAATTCCTTTAAGAATAAGACAAACTTTTCTAAAGAAAAATATATTAAGAAATTGCAATTAAGATACTTGAAACAAATTACACTACTCCCATGTACGTTATTGAATATTATTGAAACTTCAAGCTGTCAACCAAAAATTAGGTCTGATAAGTTAAGTCCAAATTCAGTTGGACCAAGATGGGGTCAATGCACCGTTAGAATTGAGACAATAGGAAATATATTAACTCATGGTAACGTTTCATCAGGTAGTAAAGTACTTTTATATGATAATTTGAGTAATGGTGTAGTTGGAGGATCAATATATCGTCAGTTATGCAATATTGGAAGTTTATATGAAATATCAATGAATAAATTAACTTTTGATACTTTTGAAGGGTATTTTCATGGCAAACTTGCAATCAATTTTGAAGCTATAGTAAATTATCAAAAACCAAAAACACACTATCATACAATTCCCATATCAGCATTAGAAGTATTTTATAAGGAAATGGAAAAAACATCTGATGAATTTTATGATAAGAATCAAGGTTTATTAGTTGAAAAATTAGATATAAAACATGAATGGCTTAATTATAAAATTAACACGCATTCAAAAGGTGATTTGAGTGATGAAAAATCTCAACATAAAAAAAAAAGAGTTCAAAATAGAATTAATATCCTTGAAAACTTATATTCAGAAGGAGTAGATACAGTTATTTTAATCGTTGATCAGGTCAAATGGCAAACAACTGTGAATTTGCAGAATCACAGAAAACATAATTCTATTGAAAGTAATAATAATAATAATAATAATAATAATAATAATAATATTAATAGTAACGATTTTGATTATATTCAGAATGATAATATTGAATCTAATCGTATGCTTGATGAGAAAACTATGTATTTTGATTTGGAAAAGATGATACAAATTACGCAAGAATATCTCAAGCCGGGAGGTAAACTTATTATTTTTACTCCTTTCATGACAACTGAACTACTCCAAATACACCAAGATTTATCTCTTTCAACAAGAGTTGAAAATTCGAAATTCCACCCTTTTATTGGCATTAAGCTTGAAGAAACCTTTATTAGAGAACATCAAATTATTGACCAAAGGACTCACCCTACAATGGATGCAAATCTTCCTATTTTTTCAGGTTTCCTACTCTCTGCAATCCATATTTCATAGTATATTTACCCATTTTTCTTGTATATACTAATTTTTTTCTTTAATATTTATTCTATCTATTAAAAAAAATTGACACGTATGGCGGTAAAACTTTACCACTAATTGATAGATAAAGTGCATGCAAACATTGTCACCGGTAATATCAGCAGTTTATTAGAGGCTGGCAGTGGGTGAATATAATTAAATTACTTTTTTAATTTTATTTAATAAATTAAATTTTTTTTTTAAATCTTTTACGATTAATTAAATTTTATATATAAAATAGGTGATAATCTTATAATTTATAAGGAAAAGAAATAATCAATCAATCAAGGCCAGTAAGGAAATAAGTTCGATAAGGTTATAAGTAATAAATGAATGAGTTTGAACAATGGAATAGAAAATGGAGAACATTATGGTGTTGGACTCATATATATGTGCATTACAAGAAAGTTCAGATGCATACGAGGAATTTGCCTGAGAAAGTAAGATATGCATATTGGAATAGTAAGCATTCTCAATTTGCTGAATTAATATGGAGAAACATATCAGAATTACGAGGATGGTGGATTAAAGTGGGTCAATTTTTATCAACTAGAGGTAATTTGTTTCCGAAGGAGTATGTGACATATTTGAGTAAATTACAAGATATAATGCCCTCTATAGAGTGGAAAGTTATGGAAGAAATGTTAAAGGAGGAGTTGGGTCAGGATATTGAACAAGTTTTTAAAGAGATACAAGAAAAGCCAATTGCATCAGCATCAATATCTCAAGTACACAAAGCAGTATTGAGTGAAGGGGAGAAAATAGTAGTAATTAAAATACAGTATCCAAATATTCAAGAGATTTTTAATCATGATATGAAGAATTTGGAGCAGTTAGTATGGGCTTTTGGTTTATTAGAAAAAGATTCTGATCTTATTCCTACTCTAAATGAGTGGAAAAAGCATGCATATAAAGAATTTGACTTTAAAAATGAGTTAAAGAATCAAAAAAGAGCATATGATATATTTAAGGATTCAGGGATAGAAGTAATAATTCCAAAAGCTTATTCAGAGTATTGTACTGAGAAGATATTAACATTGGAATATATTCAAGGCTTTAATATATTGAATAAAGTACTACTAAAAGAAAATGGCATTAATAAAAGGGAGTTGTTGGAAATATTGTGTGATTCTTTTGCTTATCAGATCCACATCCATGGCTTTTTTCATGGAGATCCTCAGCCAAGTAATATTTTAGTAGTTTATGATGAATTAAAGAGAAAATATATTCCAGCAATTTTGGATTGGGGAGTGGTTAAGATTTTTGATAAAAGCACACAAATTGCATTTTCAAAGTAAGTTTTCTCTAAAGAATTTAATTTTAATTTCTTAATTTATTTAAAGAATGATATATAGTATTTATACATTAAATTTGATAGGCTTTATAGAATCATTTGAGGAAATGGGATTTCAGTTCAAAAATAGTCAAAAGAATTCTATTGATCCAGAAATGTATATGGATGCTTTGAGAGTAGTTTTTAAAGAAATTGAAATGGACCCAATGGATAAAAGTTCAATAAGAGTAAGTTGAGAGTTATCAAATATTGTGTTTCTTTATTATTTAATAAAGAAACATAAAAAGGAAAAAGATAGCTAATAATTCATTCTATAGGAATCAGGATATGCAGCATATAAAACAGCAACAGAGCTTTCGTATATGAAAAGTAAACAAATTGAGGAGTTAAATCTGATGGAAGACTGGCCAAATGATGTAATACATTTTGTGAGGATTGTATCGTTAATACGTGGAATATGTGCAGAATTGAATGAGAATATACCATTATTAAAAATATTATCAAGGAGAGCACAACAATTCTTATATATGGAGTCAATTAATTTAGAATTAAATAAACAACAGTTGTTAAGAATAAAATCTATAAATAAGTTTGAAAGGAGGTTAAGCGATTATATTGAAAAAGTAATGGATGAAAATAATGTATTAGGATTGCAAATAGCTGTAATAAAGAATGGAAAGAATTTGGCAAGTATTTCAAAAGGTATTAAAGGAGAATTAAATGGGAATAATGTTGATGAAAATACACTTTTCAACGGTTTCTTCGTCAACCTTGGAATTTTGGTCATTGCAATATTAATATGTGTAGAAAAAGGTTATATATCTTTGGACGATCCAATTTGTCATTATTGGGATGGTTTTATAAGATATGGAAAGAGGAATATAACATTAAGGCATGTACTTGATCATAGATCTGGTGTAATATCATTTTTTCCAGAAGATATGGGTTTGAAAGAGTTTCTGAGTTATGAAAAGATTATACGAATAATTGAAGATTCTGCTCCACAAATTCCAATAAATCAAATTACACGATATAATCCTTATTTTTTAGGTTGGGTATTATCAGAGCTAATAACATTATTAACAAATCAGCCAACAACAAAGTTTATAGAAGATAATATAATAAACCCACTAGGTTTATCTGATGGAATAAAAATTCATGTACCAGAATATAGTTTGAGTAAGGATCAAGCAAGTATTTGTCAATCTGAAAGATGCGATGAAAAAATTATTGGGACTAATCATAATAGCAATAACAGTAAGTTCCCATTTCCTCTATTTTCTTCACGTTTCTCATCTTCATCATCATTTTTTGCTCAAGAGGAATCAACTTCGAGCACATTGAGATTATCAAACATAAAAAGTAAATTAGAAAGTAGTAATGGAACTCAGTTCATGAATGAAATTAAAGAAATAATAATACAGAAATTGACCCCGGAAAGAGCTAGGAAAAAAGAGGAGGGTATAAATGATAATATTAATGATGATCATGACGATGAAAATATTAAAATGATTGATATTTCTGATAGATTTGCAATGGTAAATAGAAGAATGGAGTTTTCTTCAATATCTTTCAAACAAATACTTGAAAAACTTAAATCATCTGAATCATTTAGATTAATAAATTATGATCAACAAGGTAATAACAGAACAAAAACAAATTTCAAATTATCAACTTTGGAGTATTTTTTTTTAAAGCCTCATATATTAGATCCTTTAATATATAATTCAAAAAAATTAATAAATAAATGGATACCACCAACAAATGGTAGATATACATCTTTATCATTAGCAAAATTATATGGCCACTTAAGTAGGGGAGAAATTATCGGAGAGAAATTATTAAAACAAGTTATTAAAGATGAATCAATTACTTATGATAATTCTATTGAAGGATTAATATTAACATATGGTGGCCCTAGAAAATGGTCCCTTGGATTTCAAATTTTGGAATGTAATGAAATTTATTATAATAATCAAAATAATCAGAAAGATGGTCAATCATGTTTTAAAGGAATTGGTCATTCAGACATTGGTGGTAATTTGTCATTTTGTTTCCCAGAAATTGATTTATCTATTGTAATTTTAACAAATGATTATGTCAAAGGATCTCATATATCTCAACTAATATTAAGTTACATACTAGAAAACTTTGGACTATATTTAAACAACTACGTTCCATTATTTTTTTTTTAGTCGCTTTATTATATATATTGCATGCATGCAATACCCACTAGGCGGGCTAAGTTACGTAATTACATCCAGATAGAAATAAAGAGTTTGGAAGTTTTGAAGGAAATGAGATATAGATAAATTATAGGAGCACTAAGAAGCAGTATCAGTGTTATTTATTATAATGATGTAGTAAACTATGGGGAAATAACTATTATTGTAAAAACCATTATTTATTGTTCTATCTTATGTTGTTGAAACAAAAGATTTTTTTTTTTTTCTCCTTTTACTTCCCTTTCTATTCTCGTCTCATCCTCCCAATTTTAGTTTAAAGGAATTGCTCAGTGGGATAAAATTGGGGGATTGGCGATTCAGCCATCGAGTTGGCAAAGGCCAGGGGGAATCTTGACCAAAGAGTTTCCACATATACTATTTTCATTATTGGAGTTATTACTGTTTTCCATTCTGTTTCCGCTGTGATCAGAATTATCGATACTTGATTGGGTAAGTCTTCTAGTAGGGGAGTTAGTTTCAATGGTGGATGAAGATATTGAGATCCCTGGGCAAGTAACAGTGGAGGGGGAAAAGTGATGGATTAGTTTTACTTTTAGATCATCCTCGATCTTTGTTATAAAATTCTGTTGGTTTGGAGTTAAATAGTTACCATTTAAAACACCGATAGGAGGAGGGAGGTTGTGGTTTTGGTTGATATCAATTACTTTTGGGGGGAATGCAATAGGAGGAAGAGAAGGTGACGAAACAGTTGTTGATGTGGTTGTAGTAGCACTAGAATTAGGACCGGTAGCAGTAGAAGTAGCAATATCATCAGTAGTAACAGCAGAAGTAGTAACATCTGACAAATTACTGGTAGTATTGATTATACAGGAAGATGATGAAGGATTGTCGTCTTCCACTTTTGGAGAAGTTTTGATAGCTTTTATGGGTTGAGATTTCTGAATTAGATCTAAGTACAACTTATTAATATCAGCTCCTCTGATCATCTTAGAATCGCAAAGGAATTCATCTTTCGTGGAGACAAGCCTAAACAGCTCTCCTTGTTTCTTAAGCTCTTTCCTTAAGCTTTCTCTCGTACTAGGACCAATCCCTGTCTTGGCCTTTTTTCTATCCATGTTACATGGCAAATCCATCCAGAAGGAAAGTTTCTCCTTTGCCACCATTTTAAGTCCTTCTACTCTGCAAATGTTGGACAATACATCTGGAAGCAGTTTCGAGAGATGCATCTCTTGCTGCATGGAGCTATCTTCTCCTTTATTGTTATTGCTATTCTCATTGTTACAGTTGGCGTTATTACTCTTAATTTTTCTAGATCTAAGTCCCTGGGAAATGCTTCCTCCTTCCTGTTGGCTTCCTTGTAATCTTCCTCCTTCTCCTCCCTTGTAATGATGACTTTGTAAACCGTTATTGCTATTATTAAAATAACAGTGTTCTAAAAGGCCTCCTGTAGAAGATGATCCATCCAGAGGGGGTTGAGGGAGAAAAGCAAACTTTCCAGAAAATGCTGGAACATAATCTTTAACTAAATGAGGTACCGTCTCCACACTAAAATGAAGATTCTCAATCCTGCTCAATTCTGAAGGTGAAATAATCATTTGGGAGCCATTAATACGATTACTCCCACCATATTTTCCATAGGTACTACCGGTAATGTTTGTGGAGGAGTTAATGCCACTATTATTATTGTTCAGACTAGAAACTGTTTGATCTTCGAGATCCATCATTTCTTCACCCCCTATTGAAATCCCTCCCTCTTCTGATTTGGCTCTTATGCCAGTACTGTTTTGTCCGCCTCCTCTAGAAGATATGGAATTCGGATTTGTATTTTGAGTGCCTTTGATAGATTGTTCATTCTCAATTATTGAGAGTAAATTGGAAGCTTGGAATCTACCTGAACTTTTTGAAACTCCTGATCCTCTACCTGTAGCTCTCCTACTCATTCTCCTCCCTACTGAGCTTTGAGCTGTTGTACCAGGACCAGCCATTGATGAAGAAGATGAGGGTGCTGATGTAGTAGCTTTTCCTTCCAAATCATCAATTACCATTTCTCCATTTCCTGAGCCAGTCATTAATCTGGATGAATTATTCCCCATTCGAATAGTGCCAGATCCTCCTAACCCGGAAATCAAATCCATAGTATGGCTACCACTGCTTCCATGGCCATCCAGTTGACTCTCTGCCCCTCTTCTACCAGAAACTAACTCATCCGAAGTCTGTTGTTTAGTTATTTTAACTCCTCGAATTGCCGAAGCGCTTAAACCTAAAACTGCACGCAACTCGTCTCCTATCAATGAATGGTGATGGGTACCATGTAATAGTTGTTGTTGTTGCTGCTGTTGTTGTTGTTGATGTTGTAGTTGGAGCTGCTGGAAATGTTGCTGTTGTTGTTGGAGTTGTTGTAAGTCTCCAACCCCTCCTCCTTGTCTTGCACCTACTCCAACTGTTCCGTATCCACCAACTAGAGGAATGCATCCTGGAGTTGGGATACCAACAGAAACAGACACCGGATTAGAGGCAGAAGCTGCTATAGACTGTAATGACTGTTGTAACTGGATCTGTTGTAGCTGAAGTTGTTGCTGAAGATGGTGTAGTATTGGCTGAAAACCTGGATGCAGCCCGCCCGCCCGGTGCATTTGCGCGCCTATGTGGGGAAATGTCTGCATGTGATGTATCGCCTGTAACGGCGCCAAATTCTGAAGGGCGTGAAGTTGTTGGAGATGGGGGTGACTATGAAGGTGTTGATGTTGATGTTGATGTTGATGTTGTTGTTGTTGTTGTTGTTGTTGTTGTTGTTGTTGTTGTTGTTGCTGATGCTGTTGTTGTTGCTGATGCTGTTGTTGTTGCTGCTGTTGTTGTTGTTGCTGTTGTTGTTGTTGTTGCTGCTGCTGCTGGTTTAGATAAGCTGCAGCCAATACCCATTCCTTCATCTGTAGCTGTCTCTGTAATGTCTGTTGTTGCTGAGCTAATGCGAGAATTTGAAGATGTTGGTACATTTGCTGTTGTTGTTGTTGTTGTTCCTGAATCTCATCCAATTTTTCTTGCTGCAGTGGTTGCTGTTGTTGAATCTCCTCCAGTTTTTCATGTTGTTGTGATTCCTGTTGGTTCTGGCGATCTATCCTATTAGATACATCCTCTTCGCCCACAACCTTGGAGTCAATCTCCATCCTTTTAATACCATAATCTCCCTTTCCATTTAATTCATCGGCACTTGGTGCTTTTTGTGCTAGAATATTCTCAATTTCTACCATAGGCTTTTCCTCAGTTTTAGGTTCTCGCTCTTCAAGCGCAACACATAACTGAGAGTTAAGATCTTTTGTTTCTGTAGGTTGGGATGGCTGGCTCATAAAGTCTAAGAAATTAGCAGCATTACCAGAAGGATTTGAGTTTAAAGTGGAGGAGCTGTTCACATTCTGGAGACTTTGGATTTGTTTTTGAACCTGAAGTAGCTGTTCTTGGTTGATTTGTTGTCTGGCTAGTTGGTTCTGGGGAAGAGAAGACAGCGAGGAATTTAAGCTTTGATATTGATGGTTGTCAACTACTTTAGGAAGTATTGGGATTAGTCCTAAAGGAGTAAGAGCCAGTGTTGGTTGAGAAGGAACAGTCTGCGCTGAAGTGGGTAGATCTTCACTGGAGTTCAGCATTTGAAACTGGCCATTCAATTGAACCTGTGGAAGAGCTGGTTCTGGTATGGCAACGTTCCCTCCTTCTCCATCTCCTCCAGAGATTGTAGTTGTTGCATTTTGTTGTAGTTGGGTGCGATTCTTATTGATCTCGTGAAGAATCATCTGTGCAGCAGCAGGTTTCAATGAGTTGGGTGGTTTGATCCCATCTTCTTCTCCCAGCTCCATTTTCTGGCCTTGGTGACTACCATTATTAGAGAAATTGCCATATATAAAAGGAAAAGAGGGTTGATTCCCCCCTCCCATTGCAATATGTTGGGCCAGGAATTGATTGGCTGTTGCGAATACATTCATCTGAGAATGTGGACCCTGGATAGGAATACTTCCTCCTGCTACCAAAGGTGGACCATTCTGGAATCCCATAGGCGGTGATGCATTTAAGCATGCAGTACTTCCTCCAACTCCGCCAATATTACTATTATTATTAGTATTACTATTACTAATATTCGCATTACTAGCATTCGCATTACCTATGCAGCCCCCAATCATAGGATTCAAACCTTGTATTGCAATGTTAGAGTTTTCCATATTTCTTACTTGTTATATATATATATATATGCTCTCTTTTACACTTTACAATATTTAACTAAAAGTATTTCTATAGTAAGGTCTTTAAATTAGTTGGATGATTGATCAATTCTTGTATTGTAATTACCTTTCCCATATAGAAAGGTAGACAGACTCACTCCTTACTGATAATATATATCTCTTCAATAACTTGATTTTTCCAATTTTTCATATAAATATTTTCATACACGTATTAATATATTATATTATATATAAGCAAATATATATACATACATTATATCTTTTACATATTCATTAAATATATTTTATAAATATATATATTATATACTGTTTTTGCTCTTGAGTGCAACTTGTTCGTAATAGTTAATAAAAGAACGTCCTTTCTTGTTCAAAAAATAATAATAACAAATAAACCTTTTCTTCTAAACCTGGAATTTAGTCCTTCCTCTAGTTACATTCTCAATTAGCACGACTTGCACAAATTCTTAACCCAAGATATAGTCTGCTTTGTTAGCCAATGCTTGCTTTACCTTCACACAAATTAATAAACACGATTTAATTTAACTTAATATATATGTAACTCTGCTTATTACGTACTATTTGTATTTTAATATAACTTCAAGACTTGTACTAATACGTATTTTTGCTTTATTTGATATTGTAATGTATTTTCTCCTCACTCTAATATTAATAGTTGTGTTTTACTGCCATTACCAATTTTTATTTATAATCTTTTGCAGTTAAAGTTTGGAGCCTATTTTAATTTACTTTCAGTCTGATTAATTATTATTAAATACATAAATTTGACTTTTTAAATTTCATATACCAACTATAAATTATTTACTTACGTATACTTGTACGTGTGACCTTTGAATTAATTTATATATATATATATATAAATTAAATATGTAAATATTATTCTTTTAAATAATGTATATGTATCGCATTACTCTTTTCCGCCAATACCTTATTTTTATTCCTCTTTTCTTTATTAATTTATTTGCACAGTATGTGCAAAACCTTTTTTTTTCTTTTCCCCTATTTCCCACCACTTCCTCACATCAGGCGGGCACTCCGTTAGTACCGGCGCTACACAAACATTGCAGCGTCTTTATGAAATTTTAAGCGCCACTTTTGGAGTGGGGAATCAATTCGAGAATTAATTTTTAGTACATTCCAGTATTCGGACAATTTTATATTAATGGCTTGTGTAACTTGAAATGATTGAGATTATTAATAAGAATAAGAAAAAGTATTATTGTAATGTTTAAGAAAAGTATATTTGGACTTGGGATTGGAAACTTGTTATACTTGAAACGAATCTTTCCTGTTACTTTAAATTTCTTGACTTTGTATAGAGTCCTCATTTGATTTCTGTGTAGTTTTACACTATTTTCTTCAATTCCTCTCAGCTTTCCCACTCCTAATCTTCCTCCTTTTAGCTACCCTACCGTAACTAAATCCTCCCCCCTCCCAAAGTCATAACGTGACCCAAGGCAAATTTTAATCCTCTAATAAAGTTTAACTTGGGGTCAATTAATGCCAAATAAAATTGATTGTATTTTTAAATATGACTCTTTCTGTATTATTGAGTATCATTATACTTTAATTCCATTGTTACTTTGTTTTTTTATAGTTAGATTATTCTTGTTGGATATTTTAATTTTTTTTTCTTGCTTCTTATATTGAACTTTATTAACAGGCGCGCTTCTTGTCTCCGCCAAGAAACAAGAAAAGGAAGGAAAGAAGAAACAAAGACTTACTGTTTAATTTGTAATAAAAAGTAGTAAAAATAAACTGGTATAAAAGGCTTTTACTATTGTTATTACCATATTTCTTTAAGTAATATAGCCCAGCGAGGTAATCTGAAGTGAACAATAAAGAAGATTTAATAAAGTGTATTTATATCAAGGACATTATATAAAATATATATATTATATTTATATTTCGCCAACAATATAATTTAATCAACCACAAATTACTTGGAATTATATTGATACTCACTGTTTTATTTTTCTTTAATTAAGGCAAAAACTTAAGCTTGATACCGATTAAATTTATTTATTAATCATTTAAAGACTTGAGATACATATTTCTTGGAAATGACAATTTCAAATGCACAAAATAACAGTGCAAATAAGGTTGAAACCATACAACTTAGTTCACTTCCTCCAGCAAAATTGTTTCAACTTAGAGACCAAACACAAGATGAAATGAATGAACTTTCTATTAGAATCCAACAATTAAATGTTGTTTTAAATAGATTCAATGGATCCAGAGAAGCATTAGAACAATTCAAACCTGAAAACAAAGATACCGCCATTTTAGCTCCAATTAGTCAATCAATTTATGTGGATGCCACCATTTGTGATGTTGAAAATGTATTGGTTGATATTGGTACTGGTTATCATGTTGAAATGAGAATCGAAAAAGCTAAAGCTCATTTTGATAATAAAATTGAAATGATCAAAAAATCAATTGAAAAGATTTCCAAATCTTTTAATGATAAGAATAAGATCTTTGATGCCATAAATTCCATCCTTATGGAACAAATCAAAGCTCAACAACAAGGTATTGAAACTAAAAAATAATAATAATCTCACTCTTTCTTGTTCTTATCAAATATTTTTTTTTATTCATTGCTTTCTTAGCCCATGCATATATGCTTATTCATAATTCTGGTGGTAAATTTAAACCATTACATTTCTACTATTTATTATCATCATATCCAACCATTTAATTAATACTTGGCATATTATTTCACTTTCTCTAACAAGTTAACTTATAATTTTAATCTTTCACTGCTTCTTCTCCATTTTTCAATCCTTTCTTTTTATATATCTTTTTTATTCTACTTGTTACATTTATTTATTTATAAATAATTATTTCCTTGCATGCATTACCATCTTTTTCCCCGTCACGACCTCTATACCGGACTTACTTGGCGCCAACACGTCATTCATGAAAATATATATATTAGTCAAATTCGTTAAATTATTGGAATCAATAATTGTAATTAAATTTTAGAGGAAACAGAATATATTACTTGTTGAAAAATCTCGAATTTTAATTTGAGACTTTAACTTGTTACAACTTGGAAAATATATATGTATATGTATATATATATAT
>QZWW01000076.1:0-26403 GCA_004337795.1 Cryptosporidium viatorum
ACAACAACTACTACTACCACTACACAAGTTTCAAATTCAAAAATTAGTTCATTAAGACGTTTAAGAGGACTTTCTGAAGATAATGTACAAGATGATAAAGAAGTGAATCCCCAGGAAGAAGCAAGTAGACTAAGTAAATTAACAAATGTGACAAAGGAGATCAAATCAAGTTTGGTAGATTCATTCAATAACACAATGAATATTGATATTTTAGATAACACAAAAAGCATTGTAAATCAAACATTAAACTCAATTGAACAAATAAAGAATGTAACAACTTCAAATTTACAATTAAACTCAACCATTTTGGATCAAATAAAGGAGACGAAATCTGTTGCAGTTAACCAAACAACAGCAACAATTGAGAATAATATAAACAACTTGACAAATATTGATTTAGATTCCAAAGTTGCGGTTTTAATGGCTCCAATCAATGAAACTTTATCTATTCTTCAGGAAACAACCAACTTTACAGGGATTACTACTAATTTAACAGGATTAACTAACTTAACAAATACCTTGAAAGGAACAAATTTTACTGGTATGATTGAAGATTCTATCTTGAAAAACAATTTGAATTTAACACAACAATTTCCATTTAATGGATCTCTACTTTTAAATGGCAAGGTAGCAAACATTACAACATTTGAAATTCTTCCAGTTGGTCAAAACAATCTAGAAATTGACCTTAATAATACTAACTCTGGAAGTTGTCCAAATGGAGTTTGTGAAAGTGATCAAGAAGGAGATGATGAATTATCATTTGATAATGATGGACATATTAAATACAAACAAGTTGTAACGGAAAACATTTCTGACAAGGATGGATCAGCTTTTTCATTTTCTCCATCGATCTATAACTTTGCATTCATATTCACAATAATCTTCTCAACAATTTATTTATTCCAATAAATATTTTCTCTATCATATTAAATGAATATTCATTATTCAAAAAACAACATAGCGAAGAATATTGAGAAGAAGATTAATAATAATAATAATAGTATGAATAACCAAAATAATTATTGTAAATAAACTTAATAGTAATTTATCATTTAGAAACATATTTTCAGATTTAAATCAAATTATTTTGCTCAAGGCTCATTTCAAATAGTTTTTGAATAGTAGATTTATTATTATTATTATTATTATTACTACTTATGCTTTTTTTTTTCTTTTTTTCAATTTTTAATTCCGTTTATATTTATTTGCATTTATCAATAAAGTAAAAAATGTTTCTCATTATTTAATATTTATATACCGGTATATTACGTAATGCAATAACGGTATTATTTATGTGGATATTTAACATGTTACGTGTCAATTACATGCACATGTGTATGTACATGCGCATTAGCATACAAATTTAGTTGTTTGTATATTAGTGATTAATAATTGTTTGAGATATAATGGAAGGAAAAAAATCATTAAATTAACTAAATGGAAAGAAACTATTCATTTATTTATACAAAGTAAAATCATCAATGCTAATTTATAAATATTCAAATAACTTAACTGAATTTTTTTTTTCAATAATTCATACATTCTGTTGCTTGCTTTCTTCCTTTGTAATGAATGGTGCCAAAATAAAACTTTTAATATATTAAATTTGACTCTGTTTTGGAAAATATGGGTAATATTAGTGGAAAAATATGTTTAATAGTGAATTAAATGAACCAAAGACTGAAATAACGAATAATAATGAAAATAATAATCTGACTGGGCTTAAAGTAAATTTCTCTTTCTTATTATAAATCACTCTATGATGAATTAAGGCAGGGAATAAGAAGACAAAAATAGAGTCAACAAATCCACCAGCCATTATTACGAGAGAACTTGGCTTATTTTGGAAGTTAATACCAATAATACATGATAAAAACAAAATTAATGTAAGCAGTAAAATTCTTCCAGTTTTTGTTCTAACAAAAGTAGTTTTTTTATTAACAATTCCAGAAACGTTGATATTATTCCCATTGTTAATCAAAGGCATTCCTTGTTCATTAAATCCAGCTTGGATATTTCTTGATCCTATCATTTCATTTAAATAGTCATTATCAATAAAATTTGTAAGAGCATCCAACATCGGATATATATGAAGTGGAATTATAAAGAATAATGAAATTACAACCAATAATCTTGATATAAAAAATAAATATGATGTGTCAGTGAGACTATTAAGGAGAAATTCTTCAGTTTTATCTCCAAGAAATGAAAATGATATCAATGACATTATTGAATACAAAAATACTATAATAATACCAGTTACAGCTGTTAATATACGCAATCTGCTCTTACTTGGGTTCTTAAGATTGGCTGCTGCTTGAATTATATTAAATTGTGCAAAGAATGCAAAAATACAAATATTAAAGAGTGAAAAATAATTCTGGATTGAATTGTTATTGAAAGATATATTTGAGATGTCTCTAATAATATTATCAATGCCAAATCCTGATACTATTGATTCTCTAATAACTGATGCAAAACAAAGCAAAATAGAAATTACTGATAAGAATGTAAGTCCAATCCAATTGAAACATCTTGAAGGAATACATATTGGAAAGAATAATAATGAAAATAATGATATTATTGCAGTTTTTGAGCTAAACATGAATAAATAATCATTCACAAATCCAAAATATGAAAATAAAGATGGTATTAAGTCTGATAAAACAATTAAAAATATTGGAATGCAAAACAAACAATCTAAGAATACCAGAAAGTCAAATAATCTTGGTATAGAAAAGAATGGCTTTTCGGACCTTTGAATTCTTAGACTTGTTGTTATCTCGTCACTATATGCCATAAATAATAATGATCCATATGATTCTGTACCTGATTTCACGCTTGCATTTGCCAAAGTTTTCATTGATAAAACCGAAAATGTACCTACTATTAATGAAATGATCACTCCTGCTATTGCACCACAATTCTTAAATGCTGCAGGAATATAAAAACATCCAACTCCAATTGAAGTCGAAACAACTATTAAAATTGTCGTCAGCATTGAACTCTTCTCGTGGGAAAACATCTTTGTAAATAATTCATACAATAGTGATTATACTTGTATTTATTTCTTCAAATAATAATAATATTATTATTATTGCTAATATTAATATTAATTTATTCTAGATTAATTTTCTTTCTTATATCAACAACGTAGTTTGTTTTTTAATCACTACTTTCATACATTATTACATCTTACATATTTCATTAATTAATTATATTATTATTTCTTTATTAAATTTTAATATTCGCCGGTACTAATTTAATTTGTGGGAGCATTTCCCGCCCAACTCCCCATATTTATATACTATCTTCTAGATTATTTAATTTATGTATTCACTATCATTAATATTATTCCTACCGCCAAATGTTCAAAATTCTACTTGATTATCAACAAAACGGAAAAATTAAGATGAAGAAAATGAGGTTAGAAAAGCTAGATGTTGAGAAAAAAATTATTAAAAGAACAAAGGAATTTTTTATTAGATATTTTCTGTGCAGTATACTTAAATAGCAGGAGGTCTATTCGTCGGCTTCACCTTCACATTTACTGTTATAATTAAAATTCTTTTTCATTGTAAAATTTACATACTTTAAATATTTCCGAATTTGCCGCCCAAATTTAGTAAAAATACTGGCAATATATTTTGTGTAATTTGCATGTATTGCAAAAAAAATAACAAGACAAAGGGCGGCAATATGTAGAATTTAATTATAATTTATTCTGAAAAAGTATAATTGTATATATAAAAATTTCTTCCTATTAGTTAAATATTATGAGAATGAGATAAGATCATTTTGTTATTAAATTACAATCAACATTATATTTCTACTCTTCTCAAGAAAATAGACTTTATATTAATTTATTTAGTATTGGCGCCAGATTTTATTGCATGCATACGTATTTTGGCGGGATGTGCATGATCATAAGATACCAGATGTCAGGGAGTGATCATAAAACAAAAAAAAAAAAATAAGAACAATTTTAAAAGAAAAAAAGTAAGAAAAGAAAAAGGAAAGAAGATCAGTAAGTTAATTGTCTTAAAGAAGTAAATATTGGTAAGGGATTTAGTGCAAGCATTTAAAATTAATATATATATAAGTGAACATACTAATAGAAATGAATAAATAAAGTGCAAATCTGCCAATAATAATAATTCTTAAATAAGAAACGTTAAACAAAGCTGAATTTTTATTAAAGATGGCTCTTAGAATGCAATCAGGAATTAATGGATTCAAGACCCTGTCAAGCAAAATACTTAAGGAGAACTATACTGATCTAAGAATAGGTACCCGACTAAATGAAGGACCAGGATTAACATGTTCATCCAAATTTATTGCTTATGCAAATGATGGAGGAGGAGGGTCTGCAAGCATTATATCAATGGATTCTATAGGTATAAGAAAACCTCCAATTATGATGGTTTCTGGTCACTCTGCAGGAATTACTGATATGAAATTCTCTCCATTTTATAATAACTTTTTGGCAACCAGCTCTGATGATAGAAGTATTAGAACATGGAAATTGCCAAATCATGGAGAATTCTTTGATATTTTAGAAAGTGATATGAATGATTCTCAAAATATCAAAAGAGGAGAGTTTGTTGAGAAAATAGCTGCTCCTATAGCAAGTTTACATGGTCATGAAAAGAGAGTAACTTTAATTGAGTTTAATAAAAATGCTAATAATATCTTATCCTCAACATCTAGCGATGGAGAAATTGCTATTTGGGATCTTGAGAGATCTTTAAAGATCTTTTCTTATCAAGAAAACAAAAATCTTTGCTATGATATTAAATGGAACTATTTTGGTAATATGATAGCTACTACTAATAAAGATAGATTAATTAGAATTGTAGATCCTAGAGAACAAACTACTGCATTAAATTTCTTAGCTCATGAAGGTACCCGTATTGGTAAATGTACATGGATGGGTGGTTTTGGTACTATACAAAATAAAATCATAACAACAGGATTTACTAAAGCAGGATCTAGATCAGTAAAACTTTGGGATATACGTAATGTAGAATCTCCAATTATTGATCTACAATTAGATATAATGTCAAGTACTTTATATCCAAACTTTGATGATAACTTTAAACTATTAACTGTTTTTGGTAAAGGAGATGGTAATCTTAGAGTATTCAAGTTTGAAAATGAGGATGATTCTTTAACTTTAATGGAAGAAGTTAGAACAACTAAACCACAAAGAGGAATCTGTTTCTTACCAACAAGATGCTTGGATGTATCAAAATCTGAGGTTATTCGTCTATTTAAAGCTGTTAATACTGATTCTATTGATGTTGTTAGTATTTGTTTACCTAGAAAGCAACATTCATACTCTGAAGATTTGTTCCCTGATTGTTTTGCAGGAATACCATCATGTACTTCTGATGATTGGAGAAAAGGAGTTTCAAATCCACCAGTATTAGTTTCAATGAATCCAGAATCTGAGAAGAAGCCATATATTCCAAAAGATGAAGACAATTTATCAAAACAGTTGTCTATCAAATCAACATCTTTGATTAGAAATGAATCTGGGTCTTTTTCTAATCTAAGTAGAGTTAGTTCATTAAATAAACAGCTTTCAAACAATTCCAATAGATCTTTTAATTATCTTAATGAGCTTCCACATATTCTTGAAGAAGGTGAAGATCAATTGAATCAAGTAAATCCTTTAAGTAGGAAATCTTCATCTTTCAGAAAAGGTTCAAAATCATCAGGTTTCTTTTCAAAATTAGGATCAATGCTATCATTTGGTAAAAAAAGCTCCAGTATTGTGAAGATTACATCCAAGAATGGTTTAGAATTACCGAAGGAAGAGCTTTTAATTGAAGATGATATATTCAATACCCCTTCAGAAAAGAATTCAGTTCAAGGATCAACAAAATCTAGCTATTACAGTCCAGTAACTGATTTTGGTTCATTGTTAAATTCACCCTGCAAAGCAACACCAAATCTAAAAGATTGT
This sequence comes from Cryptosporidium viatorum, assembly GCA_004337795.1. Classification (NCBI taxonomy): domain Eukaryota; phylum Apicomplexa; class Conoidasida; order Eucoccidiorida; family Cryptosporidiidae; genus Cryptosporidium; species Cryptosporidium viatorum. The sequence goes on from QZWW01000076.1 coordinate 5,975, forward strand.
AACTTGTTTGAAAAGAAAGAGCTTGAATACAGTGATATACTTGATTATAGAGCAGAATATTCTGGGAATACATCAGTTACTGACCTTCCAGCATGTTATTTCAGTCTTGGAAAACCAGAAATACCATGTAATCTTCCATATTTGAATAATCCTGAATGTAATGTAGAATTAAGTTCTTTAGGTAATAAAGGATTTGTCAAGAGAATGGTAGAATCAATAAATTCTGCAAATTGTAATCTTCCAACATCTCAGTTTGAAGGTTGTGGGTTTAACAGAACCAAACTCTGCAAGCAAAGTTTTTCTCACAGAAGTCCAAGCAATGCATCTATAGATACTCTTTCAATCATTTCAAAAAGCTCATCTGCTTCAGATTTTGAATCAATTTCATCTAGCATAATTAATAGTATCAAAAAAGATTTAGAAGATGCTAATAAAAGGATTTCTCAGCTTGATCAAGCCTTGAAATCCAATTATATTCCTACTAAACATAAAAATGTTCATGAAAAACAGGATATTGAAAATAGAGCTACAGAACTTACTCAACTTAGAGACGAACTTTCTAGATTAAGTTCTGAATACTATAATTTGAATACTGCATATAGACAACAATCTGCCTTATTTGGACTTTACAAGGAGTTCTATGGAGAGCTTGAAGACATTTTAGCCGAATCATTCAAAGGAATGCAGAAGGTTGCAGCTGAAAAACTCTAAAAACACTATGTTCAAGTAAAAAGAAAACCTAATTGTAGCCTTTTTTTCATTAAAAAGTGTTAAACATCATTAAAAAAAATGGATGATACTAATGACTGTTGCTTCTTTTATTACTATTATTAATAAAAACCTCATCATTGTTATTCTATACATTCAATTAAACAAATAATTAACAACCTTAGTATTAATATTAGTAATATTTGCAATAATAATAATAACATAAGAAGAAAATTCGATTCCTTTTTAATTTAATTATTCTTACGTGTACTTTTCCACATGTATAATTATATACCGGTACTGGCGCCAAAAACATGCATTTTTGCATTATTTTTAGTCTACTCGAATAATTTATAAATAATTTATTGAAAATGTTTATTCAATTATTTTAAAAATAAGAAGAAAAAGTATTAGATCCTAAATTTTGATCTTTTCTTTATTTTCTTATTTATTCTTTCCTCCTTTTTTTATCTGCTTAAATTCCTTATTTTTATTACAAGTAAACTATTCTCACAATTAATTATGTTGTAGACAAGACGTGCACACCGGAATCAATATAGATTAACAGTGGAATATAAAATATAGTTTAATGTAGAAAGAAGGAAAACAAGGAGAAAAAAAGGTTGTAAAATAGAAGTTTAACTCATTTTTTTTCTTTAAATAATAGTCCAAATTAATTATAATTAGTTTCAAAAGATAATGTTTCATTAAAGGAATAATCTGAAAGATTATCAAAAATATCGTCTAACTCATATAGATACTTTTCTTTCTTAATCTTCCATTTTTCTTCTAATTCTTTTAAAACTAGTTTCTTTTTATTATTTACAATATCTCCCTTATCTACAGTCTTGTTAATTAGAGAAAAATTCGAAGTTTCTTCTGAAGAGTTTGATTCTATACTATTTTTATATTGTAGAGATTCTTCTGATTTCTTCAAAGTTTCTTCAGATCCTTTACCTTCTTCTTTATATTGCACTTCCATTCCTGCATATTGTAATAACCCACATGTTGAACATCTGCAGATCCGAGTATCTAAAAGTTCACAAGTTAAAAAAAAAAAAGAAAGATAATTTATCCAGTTTAGAAAATCTTTGAAATTATTCTCAACCATATATTTTTTCTATGTATTATATAATCTTAATTTCAAGACTTTCCCGCCATTTCAAAATAATTTCTTACCTTTAGGTATTATGGTATATGCAATACATCTAGGGCATAATACTTTTATACATTGAAAGGATTTACCAAAATATGGATATCCAACAAAGTTAATACATTGACAGAAATAGCATTTAACAAAAATTCCCACTAATTATTTAAATAATAATAATAATAATAATTAATAATAATAATTGTTGTTACTGTTCAGATACAGTTAAAACTTACTAATATATTCATTCTCAGTATTACATTCAGAACAAACCACTACATTAACCATGATTTCTCCTTCATTTGTCTCAATTTTCCTAAAATATCTATATTCCAACCTATTTCTTCTTCTTTAAAAGCTGTCTTTTATTTTATTTTAAATTTTTTTCCTTTATCTTAAATTTTTAACACCAAATCTATTTATTCTCAAATTTTTGCATTATATCCTCCAAGTTACTATCTTTATGCAAATTTGGATTTTCCCGCCATTTGTGAGGTATCTGAAATTTGCAATGGAATAATTTGGCGTCAATATGAGGGGGGGAAAGTAAGGGTAACTAAATAAATAAAATTAAATAAAATTTGAAAAATAGGAAAATTAGAACTAAAAAAAGAAGACATTAAAGATAGAAGTTGGGAATTAGAAATCTATTAGAGGGAAACATTGAGTGAAAAAGTATTGAAAGAGGGAAGAAAATATTGAAAAAAGAAAGTGAATATTGAAAAAGGGAAAGATCAATATAAAAATTCGAGTATAAATTAGCTCATATGTATAGAGAATAAACACTTAATTCAAGTTAATTTAGAGTTTCAATATTAACAATGTTTGGGAAACCAAATAGCAAAGGAGTGGGAGACAACAAATTACTTATTAGAACTAATGTAAGAAACAATAAGGATTTGGATATTCCAATATCGTTTGGAAGATCATCTAAGGATTATATGATTTTAAAGAGGAAAGAAAAAGAAAAGAGGAATTATGAAAAAATTAAAGGGAATAAAATGAAAGTTATAACTTATTATGTAATGGAATACAATTCATATAAAACAAAGAGAAGAGAATATTGTGATTATTTGGATAATTTAATAACCCAAAAGGAGAATAATTTAAACTATAAAGATTTAGATAAAGTGATAAGAATTTTTAGATTTACTTTGGGAGTAAAATCTGATGGATTTGAAAAAGATATTGAAAGATTTAACATGATTGTTGAGAATATTGATAAAGATTTTGAAAAAGTTTCTATAGAAATTTCAATAAGTAATCTCTTATTTCTCTTTAGAAATTGTTTAATATTAATATTTCTTGATGATAAGAATAAAATCCTTAAAATCAATAAAAATTTGATAAAAAATTTTGCTGATCAAATACTTGATTTATTTTTTTCAAGATCTAAAATTGAAGATCAACGGGTATCGAATAAAAAAATTATCAAGAAAAATTTAATTAACATGATTTTTGATTTTTCGATGATTGATTTATTTTTTATAAGATATTTTGAATTAAGAATCTTAAATAAAGAACTTAAGACTGAAATGATTATTGAAATATTTAATGAGATTTTTCAACTTTGTATATGCAAATTATCCAGAAAAGATACCAAGAATTTCTATTATATGGGTAAAGATTTGGTAATAGATTTTTTCAAGAATGATAAACTTTTATTGGAAAGATCTAAAAAGTTGAGTAAATATAATAATTCTCAAATAGAGTTATTTTTCAAAAATAGATACTTTTGGATTATATCTTGCTTATTTTCTCTTTTATTCAAGATTAAGAATATTATAACAAAGTTAGAAATTCAAAAATTATTTGAAAGTTATTTAAGTATTTTGGATTTAGATTCTTTTCAAAATTGGATAATGAATGAAAACCAATACTCAATTCAAGTAATTAAGAACCCACTTCAACAAATCCCAGCAAATTCTCCATTTTCCTTATTATTATTAAACTATTTATTCCTTGATCACTTTGAACTTAATAAAAATAACTGTGAATTATCCAAATTGATAAAATTAAAAGAATTAAAATCAATGAAAGAATTAGATCAAACAGAATTTATTAAGAAAATTGAAAATAACCTTTTATCCATTTTTGATTTAATAAATTTTTGGAATTTCTCACCAGATACCTTAATTACCATAGACGAGACCATTTCTAAAAAGAGTTATATGAATAGAGACGAAATTATCCAAATGATTAGTTTTCTATTTGAAATAATTACCCATAATAATAAACAAAAAAATGAACAAGAATTAAAATTGATCAAAGAAGAATTAAAGATCATGTACTTGATTCGTTTATACACTTTATTTTTAGATCTCCAAGGAAAATTCTTATTATTAAGTACTTACATAAAAAATACAGATACCATTAAAGATAAAAATATAATTTTTGGAATGAATAACCAATTAAATGAAAATCACCAATTACTCTCAAAAAATACAATTAATCAAATAATTCAACCCATTTTAAATTTGGCCTTGGATTGTGCATGCAGAGACGAGACAAGTTTAATACATGCAATTAATATAATAAATTTGATTAATGATATTTATTTTCCATTAAATCAGGTACCAAATATAATATTTGAGAATATATATTTTTATAATAATATATTGACCAAAAATAAGGTAACTTATTTACATAATGCATTGGATTTATGTATTGATAGATCTGATAGAATTGGTGGTGATCATGATAATAATTGTGATCATCATTTAATTGTTGTTAAAAGAAATGAAAGGAGAAGTTATTTAAAGAAAATGAATAAAGTTGATATTTTTTATGATGGTGATAATAATGATAATAATAATATTTTCATTTTAAAAAAGGTGAGATTTTTCTTTTTAATTGGTGATGGTAATAATAATCATGAAAATTTCCAAGTATTCCATAAAAGTCAAGATCATGAATTTTTGGAGAAAATTTATATTGATTATTATTCAAATGATTATAATAATTTTCAAAATTTTTGTAATGTTATATCAAAATCCAAGCTCAAAGTATTTCATGAATTACAAAACTTGGTACTCAATTATCTTTCTTTCGATACATGTTGGGTACTTGTGTTATTTTTATCTATTCATAATACAATAATATTTCATTATAATGGAAATTTGAATTCTTTCTTATTTGATATAATTAAAAGAAAAGATAATAATGATATTGGTGGTAATGGTGGTAATTGTGGTAATGATGATAATGATTATTCTTATTATTATCAAATTGGAAGAATTTTGACACTTCTTGGTATTTCATTAAACCACCAAATCCAGTTTTTAGATGATTATGAAATTAAGAAAAGTTTAGAAATAATCTTATTAAGAAATTCCAATTCCAATTCAAACTCTAACTTTAATATTGATAATTATAATAATTTTTCCAAATTAGATGATAATCAAAATTCAAGTTCAAAACTTATTCCATTTTTTAATTCCAAAGAAATAATGATCATTAATAATAAAATGATATCAGGTATGAATGGATCTGAAATTTTGAATAAAATTCTGGAAGATTTGAGTAAACATAAAAGTTTATCCATGTTAATTACTTATGAAAATATTCAAAGTTTTAATAAATGCCAAAAAAATCTTCTAATAGATCCATTTCTATTAATAAACAATAGAAATCAATTAAACTATATTTCTTTGTTTATTAATAATTTAACTTTCTCAATGTTGAAAATGATGATGTTTGAAATGAAAGATAAAAATAATGGAAATGATTTAAATTTAATATATAGAAATAATAATAATCTTGGAAGTTTGATTAATATTTCAATTTTTGGAGAATTAACAAGAAGACTTTATCAGAATTATTTAAAACTAAATCATTTCCAAATGAAATTAGATGATCCCATAATTAAAATCCCTTGGACAATTTCTGAAGCTTCAAATTTACTTAAACCCAGAGATGTTTTAATTAAACAAGCTTTACATATTGAATCACTTGGGTCTTTTCCTTCAAATAATCTTGGAGAATATGGATTAAGAATTGGTGAAGAATATAGTAATTTAAATAATGAACAAGAATATGATGATGATGATGATTATAGTGATATAATAGATAATACCATTAATAATAGTAATGATAATAATAGCAATATTAATAATGAAAAAAAATTAGCCAGATTAGATTTATTAAGAGTATTTGATTCAACTTTAAAATATGTCTCAAATAAATCAAAATTTGAATTATTAAGACAAATTTTAAGAGAAATGCCACATTTAATAGGATTTGAAGACAGGCTTCATTTTTATTATCATTATATAGCAGAATTAAGATTTAATCATTATCAACCAGAATTATTCCATGAGATTCCAAGTTTTGAAATTAGAAGAACCCATATAATAGAAGATGGATTAAATAATATTGGAAGGTTGGATCCAAATAGATTAAGAGTAGCTTTTAAAATAATATTCTTGGATGAACAAGGAGATATAGAACCTGGAATAGATGGAGGAGGACTTTTAAAAGATTTTATTACAAGTATTTCCAAAGAACTATGTTCAGAAAGTTTTGGTCTTTTTAAATCTTGTAAAGATAATACAATAATACCCAGAGAGTATGATAGTTTAATGGAAATATCCAATAAGTTTAAAGACTTATTAATTGATGAACCATTAAATTTAAAGAAATCAAATATAGTTTTATATTTATTTGAATTCTTGGGAAAAATTGTTGGTAAAGCAATTTATGAAAAGATATTATTGGAAATAGAATTTAATCCAGTTTTTTTGAATTCAGTTTTTGAACAAAATAATGATTTTACTGATTTATTAAATCTTGATGAAGAATTATATAAGAGTTTAAATTATATAAAGAGTTTAGAGAATTACCAAGAAATGAAGAATCTTTGTTTAACTTTTTCATTAACTTTAGAATTGGAATCTTTAACAGATAATAATAAAAAACATCTTGAAATTGATTTAATTCCAAATGGAAGAAATATTCCAGTAAATAATGAAAATAAGATTGTATATATTAAATTATTAACACATTATAAGTTAATAACAAGTATTAAACTTCAAGCTGAGGCTTTTCTAAGAGGTATTAGTACAGTAATTCCAAATGAATCTTTAAGATTATTTTCACCTTATGAATTACAATCATTAATTTCTGGAGTTTATCAAAAGTTGGATGTCAATAATCTTAAATTAAATACTTGTTACACTGGTTATTTAGAAACTTCTCAACAAATTATATGGCTTTGGGATATTTTAGAGAATGAATTTTCAACAGAAGAACAAGGGGAGTTTTTATTATTTGTAACTTCTTCCAGAAAAGCTCCTTTACTTGGGTTTCAACATCTTAATCCAAAATTTGGTATACAAATTGTTCCAGATAATACAAGATTACCAAGTGCTTCCACATGTTTTAATTTATTAAAATTACCATCTTATAATTCAAAAGAAATCCTTAAATTGAAATTAAGACAGGCAATTTTCAATTCTAAAGGATTTGATTTAAGTTAAATTTATTTAGGTATAACAATAATAATAATAATAATAATAATAATAATAATAATATTATTATTATTATTATTATTATTATATTATTCTAAGGCTTTTTTAATTTCATCGTACAAAATTAATACAAGAGCTCCTCCTGTCCCTCTTAATACATTTGATAATGAACCTTTAAATAATGCTCCAACTCCTTCTTTTCTAATAATTTTTTTCAAACAATCATAAGCTCCTGTATATAAAACATCTTGACCTTTTTTACCAGCCATCATCATCATTCTTCTACGAATAGTATCAAATGGATAACATATTATGCCAGCACTAGTTGTTACGGCTTGTGCAATTATCCATTTATAAAGCATATTTTCCTGCCTCTGATTCTTAAAGAACATTTCTTTTGTTGTATCATATAATCCAAAATAAGCTGCTCTATATACAAAAATTCCTTGTATTGATACAAAAAATCCTTGATATAAAGATCTTATTCCACTTTGTTTAGAAACCTTCATAATACAATCAAACATTCCTTTAAATTCTTTAATTCCATTCTTTCCAATATCGGTAGCTAATCTTGTTCTTGCAAAATCTAATGGATAAACTATCCCAGAAGATGCAGCACCAGCTAAACCTCCTGACAACATATTAACACCAAAAAATTTCCAGAAATCTGATTCTTTATTATAATGTGGCATCATATTTCTTATCATATCTTTAAATGCAAATCCAAACGCTTGTGTTGGAAAATATCTTATTACATTGGTTGTATTTCCTCTCCATAAACTTAAAACTCCTTGTTCTTTTGATACTCTTCTCAAACAATCAAATATTCCAGCATATCTAGGAATTATACCCTTAATAATATCTGGATTTGTATCTTGAGTTTGTAGAAGAAGTTTAACTCTTTCTATTGGTGCAACAGCTGTCTTGCTAATTGTTGCTGAAATTCCACCTACAATAAAATCTGTAAGAAAATTATTATTTTTCTTTTTCTTCTGTTGTTCTACTTTTGCAACTTCCATTTTTAATTTCTAATATTAATTATTCAATTTCGATTTCCTTTAAAAGTTTTATTTTATTAATCTAAATGTTACCATATCATAACTTTTTTATTTCTCAAAAAAGATTGTTTATGTACTATATATATAAATACATTTACCTATAAATCTTTATTGATTTAAATGCATATGTACATAAACAAATCTGGAATATCTGTATATACTTGATTTTTTTATTTTTAAATTAATTTAATTTATTTGTAATTTCTTCCTTGGAATTTGCATTTATATTTTAAAGTCACGTTTAGAAAGTTTTGGCGGGCATTTAATGTTATTTTTTTCAAGTCTATTATTTTCAGTGAATTTCATAAATTATATATAAATCTCTAATTAGTACAATATATTTCTTGTGCTGGAATAAGTTCAAAATTAGCTCTATATTTCAAATATGCATCTTGACGATGATTGTTCCATGTAGTTGGAGCATCTTGCATATATTTGGAAGTTATTGTTTGATTATTAGAATCATTATCAGAATTATTAATTCTTGTATTATTTGAATTAAATACACTATAGAATGCAATTCTTTGAGCAATTAGTGGCAAAATTTCATTAAGAGTTTCAATGAGTGGTAGGAAATAATCTAAAGTTAATAAATATGTTCCATTACTTAATCTTTTAGAATCAAAATTATCAAAATCGAATGATTCATATGCCATTTGCATTGTTCTCCAGCCTGGAATAGTATACTTTCCATCAAACCATCCAAATGGACCCATTTTGTTTTGCTCAGTAATATACCATCTTTGATCGTATTTGTATGTAACATTTGGTGCAATACAATTATTCATAACTTTGGTAATATTTGAAACTCCTTTTTCATAATTTTTTTCTAAGTGTATATTTCTTGAAGCCAAGACTCTCTTATTCATTAATTTTTGTGCATGTGAATACTGTTGCTGGCTTTGCATGTTTTTCATTGATAAAGATTTTGTAGTGGTGTTAGTTGTAGGTTTCTTGGTAGTTGTTGCTGTGGGTGTTTTGGTAGTTGTGGTAACAGCTGTAGGTTTTTTGGTAGTTGTAGTAGCAGCTGTGGGTTTTTTGGTAGTTGTGGTAGCAGTTGTAGGTTTCTTGGTAGTCGTATTAGTTGTTGCTGTGGGTTTTTTGGTAGTTGTGGTAGCAGTTGTAGGTTTCTTTGTAGTTGTGGTAGCAGCTGTGGGTTTCTTTGTGGTTGTGGTGTTAGTTGTTGCTGTGGGCTTCTTTGTAGTTGCAGTGTTGGTTGTTGCTGTGGGTTTCTTTGTAGTTGTGGTGATGTTCGCTGCTGTGGGTTTCTTTGTAGTTGTGGTGATGTTTGTTGCAATGGGTTTCTTTGTAGTTGTAGTGTTAGTTGTTGTGGGCTTCTTCGTGGTTGTGGTGATGTTTGTTGCAATGGGTTTCTTTGTAGTTGTAGTGTTAGTTGTTGTGGGCTTCTTTGTGGTTGTGGTGATGTTTGTTGCAATGGGTTTCTTTGTAGTTGTAAAGGTTGTAGTATTCGAAGGTTTTGTTTCCGTATTTGTTTGATCTATAAAATTTTCTTCATTTAACGTTTCATCTTTCTCTTTTTTAGTTAAAGATTCCAAAAAACCATTTAAATTTTCCATAACTGTTGAATCATTAGAATTTGTATCTTCACTTAAATCTTCCTGTTGAATTTCCACATCCTCACCTTGATCTATCTCACTGCTTTCTAAATCATTCTGATTTTTATTCAAATAATTTTTCCACTCATTATTAGCATTTGTTGTAGTTATAGTTGCTGTTGTCGTTGTTGTTTTAGATTGATTCTTAGAAGATGTTGGCCTTTTTGTCGTTGAAACGCTTATTTGATTTGAAACATGAACCTTTTCTTCACTACTACTTGATATTTTGTCATTAATATTACTATTTGAACTTTCAAATTGATTTTCTACTGTATTACTACTTACAACTAAAGGCTCTTTATCTCCAATATATCTAACCATTGTACCATTAAAGTTAATTGGTTGGTAGTAGAAATGATCATTAATTAATGGATTTTTAGCATTAAACCATTTAATTCCCATATTTGTATTAAAAAAAACAATTCCTGCAATAGGATAACTCATTATTAATGGTATTACATATTTCTGAGTAATACTATTACTATGAGTAACTAAAACAATCTTTCTTGTATCAAACTTTAAACAATTATTTACAAGCCAAAATAAAAATGATGAACTTGATATTGTTTCAGATTTAGATTCACTTTTTAAATTTGTTAATTTTCCAGATTTTCCATAGCCTGGAGGAGATATTGCTGCTACAGTATAACCATTCTTGTATGCTTCATCTAATACTTTTGATTTCAACCAAGTATCTGCTATTAATTTTCCAATAAATAAAACTAATCCTTTTTCTTCACTCTGATCTTGTTTCAATAACACTATTTCAATATCTAATTCTGATGAACAAGATAAAATCTGAGTTTTTGCATTTAATACTGATTTTGTGTTTTTTGTTACATTACTAGATGTTTGCATTTTATCATTATTATCATAACTATCACTTGTAATAAATATATTATTTGTATCATATGATGAAAAAACTATAATAATTATTAGTTTTTTTTTTCTCTTATTAATTTAATTTCTAATCAAACTTACCTAAAGATTGATAGTAAAAAAAACTAAAAATTGCTGGTACAAGTATAAAAATTAATGTTAATATACCATTTAATTGTCTTAACTTTTTCCCCCTATGCGATTTTGGTTTTATACATGTTTTACCAATAATCCAAGAAATACCCCATGATATTATTGGAAAACCAAAGAATCCCATAAAAAATAATATTACTTGTATTCTATCTCGCTTATATTTTGTTCTTAACAATGATTTGGATGTTTTTCTCTGAATTATTTCCAGTCTATTTGCATTAACACTCATTAAATTATAACCATCTTCATAATAATTATCATTATCACTGCCATTATCAATTTCATCGCCAATATCAAAATTCTCAAATGTATTATTTTCATTATTATTCTCTATATTTAATTTTAAATCTTCAATATTCTTTGTTTTACTTTCTGTGTCCATTTATTATTTTAAAAATTTTTTTTTAAATAACTTAATTTTTTTCAATAAAAAATAAATAAATAAAAGAAAATCCTTTTTCGTTACTCAGAATATTAATATTATTGTATTTGTTGTCCACATAAAAACTGCATTCGTAATTTTACTTGCAGTTTTGCATGCATGTGAAAAATGACGTAATTGCTTATTTAAAAAAAAGCAATTTTTGAGTGTGCCGGACCCTCCCGCCAATTCCACTAACTGACAATATGTCAAATAATGAGAATTTATAAGAAATAATAAAAAAATAAAAAAATAGAAGAGATTTTGGTTAGATTAAGTAAAGATAGAATTATTTAAAATATTTATAAAAAAATAAAATCAAAATTTTCAAATATTAGCTACATTTTGTATAAGTGGATGAGAAAAAGCTTCAAAAATACTGGGTCTATTTGCAGGATCATAAGTCAAAAGCCAGTTAATGTATGATTTACACTCTGGAGAAACATGATTTTCAAAAATTGCACCCTTCTCAGCCTCCAAAGGTATCAATGAAAACGCCTCAGCAATGGAATTACTTCTTAAACCAAATGGTCTTCTTAGATGAAGAATCTCAAAAAAAATACAACCAATTGCCCAAATATCAACTTTGTGAGAAACTACTCTAGGATTATCTAAAGAATCTCCAGGCCTTAAAAGGATTTCTGGAGGCTGATACCAAACAGTTCCACCTCCAATTCTTTCAATAATAATATTCCCAGATTCTTGATCAGATTGCTTACTTAGTCCAAAATCAGCAATTTTACAACATCCTCTATGGAGAATAATATTGCCAGGTTTTAAATCATAATGAATTATTGGATTTCTATGTGGAGTTATTCTATCACCATTTTTATCCAAGTTATTTAAATAAAGAATACCCTCAAGAATTTGTCTTATCCATATAATTGCTAATTCTTCAGGAACATTACCATTAGTCTTAATAAAGGTATCTAAATCCGGACCATCACATAATTCCATAATAGTTACAAGTCTATCATTATCAACTTCAAAACAATGAAGCATATTGACGATATTTGGATGTTTAAGATCTCTATGTAGTTTTATCTCATTGCTAACTCTTTCTACACAAACCATTCTTTCATGTTCTGTCATATCAGGAGTAAGCTCGTGGATCTTTGCAGCTGTGATACTCCAAGTATTCATATTCAATACTTCCCACACCTCAGCAAATCCACCTTTTCCTATCATATTCAATAAAGTGTATGCTTGAGAATCAGACAAAGTACTCAAACTGTTATATCTGGAATTCTGTTGATGTCTAAATAACCTAGATTTCTTAACATATAGACTTCGTTCAATATCCAAGTTCATTCCTGATAGTTCCAGTCTTTTTGTAAAGTCTAGTATATAATCTTGTCTTTTATTTAATATAGAATTGGCCATATTTTCTATATTGTGATCCTGATTATTTCTTGTCATTTCAATAATATTCAAAATTTGATATGGAGTTTGATTTAGGTATCCTTGTAGACGATTCTTTAAATTCATTAGATTCTGAAAATTTAAGCCATCTCTATAGATCTCATCGTCAATATATCCTAGATTGATTTGTGAAGTGTAATGATTATTCTCGATGTTATTATTGTTATTATTATCTGGATTAGTTGAAGCCAGTGTATTATAATGAACAATTTCACTTGACGATATATGACTTTCCTCAATTTCAGATTTGTGCAACTCCTTCAAAGTATAACACGAATTATTCATGGAATTTATACTACTTCTTTTACTTAAAGCCATACTTCTGCTGAGTATTGATTCTTTAATATAACTATTTGCATCAAATTCCCGGTTTTCATTAGAATCTTGGACTCTTCCTGTCATTGTATCTTGCAATTCTCTTTTGCCATTGCCAGTTTTTTCTCGTTCTTCGAGAATTACCTGCCTCTTTTTTCTTAATATGTTCACATTTGCAGCAGGAGCAAGCCCTACTTGGGATTCTTGCCAAAATAATTGGTTTCTATTTAACTCTCTCTCAATCTTTTTAAGCTGAATTACTGATGTTTTAAAACTATTCTTAATTAAAGCAAGCTTTCTTGTGAGACTTTGCTCATTATCCTTTAAATTCTCTTTTATCATACCAATCTCATTGCATTTCTCCATAATTTCCTCCATACTCTTTCTATTTCTCTCCATACAATCATAATCAGTACAAGCTGAAATATTCTCCTTAATTTTAAACAGTTTTTCTTTCAAATTTACTATGTTATCCAGTATTTTATGCCTATTCTCAGTATTCTTACATAATGATATCCCAAAGTTTTGGTCTTCTGTTGCTTGCTCTTCTTCATCAAGATGGATAAAAATACCTCTCTTTGGGTGTAATCCATTATTGGAAGGAGAATGTAATCTCTTATAAAATGATTTATACCTACTCAGATACTTTGTTGCGAGAACTTGCTCATGTGCAGAAATTTTGTCAATTCGATCTGAGCTCAAGTCTAAATTACTCTCATCTCTGTTTTCTATATTCATTTTAATATAGGCTCAAATCATCATCCAAATTTTAACATTACTATTGAAATTCCATATAATTCAACTACCTACAAATTAATATCTCAAATTACCAATTTTACCAATATTTCCAAATTTTCAAGTATATATATATTTTACATACATACCGGAATTTTGACAGTGTGGGGAAATGCTAAAACACCGGTACTAACATTTACAAAAGCTTGGCGCCAAACACACACGTAATTATTAGTAATAAGAAATTAAAAAACATTTAAAAACAGATTTATCTTGAATGAACTAGAAATTAGTAAAATTGGGGTATTCATAGATATTAATCCGAATTTAGTAATGCCTTATGGCATTCTTTCGTCGGAATTAACCACACAGTAGGTAGATATTTGAAAGTTTGGAAGCAAGCTAGGAATAATAGCACAAGTATAATGAAGAGAAGTACAAGTTATAGGGAAAATGGACGAAAAAAATTCGAGAGGAGAACTGAAAGAAAGAAAAGCAGGTTTGAATTTGGAGGTTCTTCCAGTGTTGATAAGAAGTTTGGGATCAGTTTTCAAAAAATAGGGACAAATCACAAGGAAATTGGTTATTTATACAATGTTCAAGTATCATCAGAATTAATATCTGAATCTGGAACAACATTAGATGGAATGGAATTTGGACCTTCAGAATCATCTTCAGAACTTATTGAGTCTTATAAGGAACGTTCATGCCTGAATTTGTATTTTATCAATAAACAAGGACTGACTTATAAGAGTCCATTCTTTTTTAGACCATATTTTTACTTAGAAACAGATAAAGGAGTAGATATTCATTGGATGCTAACCAATCTTGAATATAAATACAGAGATACTACCATAGAATTCACCAATATTTTGAAAGAGGATTTGACTCTTGATAACCATTTAATTGGTGAAAAGAGAGAACTTATTAAAGTTTCATTTGATAATGTTAAGGAGCTTGTTTCTACCAGGAATGAAATTTTTGATCATATAAAGAGAAATAAGCTTGAAGAAAAGAAGAATGAAAACCTGAGTGCTTATTATGGTCAGGATAACCAAACCCACGAAAAGAAAACTGTTGATGTATTGGATTCTATTTCTGAAATTTATGAATATGATGTTCAATATGAAACACGAGTTATGATTGATAATTCCATTTCTATTGGAATGTGGTATGAATCTGTACGTTGGACCTACGAACTTTTAGAATTGAAATGCTTGGAAAATGATACTTCTGCTCCTGATTTAAGAAGTTTGGCTTGGGATATTGAAACTACTAAAGATCCTTTAAAGTTTCCTAATGTAGAAAAAGATCAGATTATGATGATTTCCTGCATGTTTGAGGGTCAAGGCTATCTAATTACTAATAGAGAAATTGTATCAGCAGATATCAATGATTTCGAATACTCCCCTAAAAAGGAATTTGAATCATATTTCAAATGCATTAACTATCAAGATGAAAAAGAGCTTATTTGGGGATTTATTAAACTTATCCAGACCTTAAAACCTCATATTATAGCTTCTTATAATGGAGATAACTTCGATTTCCCTTTTCTATATGAAAGAGCTAAAAAGTATGACATTGATGTTTCCAAAGAATGGGGAATTCGAATGGAAATTGATCCTTCCTCTACTGGAGGAGGACCTCAGTCTGCCTCTAAAACTATCTTTTCTGGTACAAGTATTATTCATTTGGACTGCTTTAGATGGGTTGAAAGAGATTCATACCTTCCATGTGGATCTAGAGGCTTGAAAAGCGTTACCAAGGCAAAATTAAGATATAATCCTGTTGAGCTTGACCCTGAATTGATGGTTCCTTATGCAAAAACAAATCCTCAAGGTCTTGCTGAGTATTCAGTTTCAGATGCTGTAGCTACTTACTTTCTTTATAAGACTTATGTTC
This sequence comes from Cryptosporidium viatorum, assembly GCA_004337795.1. Taxonomy (NCBI): domain Eukaryota; phylum Apicomplexa; class Conoidasida; order Eucoccidiorida; family Cryptosporidiidae; genus Cryptosporidium; species Cryptosporidium viatorum. The sequence goes on from QZWW01000076.1 coordinate 21,802, forward strand.
ATAGATTCATATTTGCTTTGGCTACTATAATTCCCTTATCTGGAGAAGATCTTCTCAGAAAAGGATCAGGAACTCTTTGTGAACATTTGTTAATGAAGGAAGCCTTTACTAAGAACATTCTCTTTCCCAACAAAAAAGTTCAAGAAGCTATGGAGTTTTACCAAAACAGACCAATTTTAAATAGTACTTATGTTGGAGGTACCGTTGAATCTTTATGTAGTGGAGTCTTTAGAGCTGATATTCCTGAGAATTTTTGCTTAGATACCGATACCCTTAAAAGTTTGGTTGAAAGATTAGATTCTACATTAAAATTTGGTATTAAAGATTCCGGTACCGTATTAGAGAATATTGAAAATTATGAACAAGTGAGAAATGAAATTCTTCAAAAATTGGAAAGCCTGATAGAATCTCCAAGAATCAAAGTTGAACCTTTGATATACCATCTTGATGTTGCTGCTATGTATCCCAATATCATTCTAACCAACAGATTACAACCAACAGCAGTAATTGAGGAGACAACTTGTATGAAATGTCCATATAATTCTGAGTCTAACCTTTGCCAAAGAAGGATGAAATGGAGATGGAAAGGAGATGTTTTTCCAATTTCAAAAGGAGAAATGGAGAGAATGATTAACCATATTCAAATTGAAACTTTTGAGAACATTAAGAATGAGATTGGTACAAGTAAGAAGAAGAAATCCGAAGATCACGAAAGTGATTCAGAAAATGATGAGAAAATGGAACTTACTGCAGGTAATGTAAATATGACTAGCAAAGAAAAGATTAAATGGTCATCTTTAACTCCTAAACAACAGTCTGAGATTTTAATACAAAGGATGAAGGCCTATTGTAATAAGATATATAGAAAACAAACAGAGAATATTGAGGAGACAAGATCTTCAATAGTTTGTCAAAGGGAGAATCCTTTTTACATTGACACAGTAAGGCGTTTTAGAGATAGAAGATATGTCTATAAAGGAAAGAAAAAGGAAGCAGAAGAAAAGTTGAAAAAAGCAGAGTCATTAGGAGATTTGCTGGCAGTTCAGGAGGCTCAGAATGAAGAACTTCTATATGAATCTTTACAATTAGCTCATAAATGTATTTTGAACTCTTTTTATGGATACGTTATGAGAAAAGGAAGTAGATGGTTTTCTATGGAAATGGCTGCTATTGTTACCTGGGTGGGTGGTAGTGTTATTAAAGAAGCAAGATCTTTAATGGAAGGTATCGGTAGACCTTTAGAATTAGATACCGATGGAATTTGGGCAATACTTCCAAAAGGATTTCCAGAGGAAATCACTTTTAAATTAAACAATGGAGGTAATAAGAAGATCAATTACATTTGTACTTTGTTAAATCAACAGGTCCACAAAAGTTGGACAAATGATCAATATTTGGAGTATGATGCAAATCTTGGCAAATACAATATTAAAGTAGAGAACTCCATATACTTTGAAGTAGATGGTCCGTATAAATGTTTCTTTATTCCAGCTTCTGACAAACAGAACAAGCTTTTGAAGAAGAGATATGCAGTTTTTGATTTTGAAAACAGGCTTAGAGAACTTAAAGGGTTTGAGTTAAAGAGAAGAGGAGAGCTACAGCTCATTAAGATTCTCCAAGAGGAGCTATTTCCAGCTTTTCTACAAGGGAGCACGAAGAAAGAAGCATATGAACATGTTGCTTCTATATCTAGGAAATGGTTAAACTTGATAGATACTAAAGGGAGAGGTATTTTAGATGATGAACAGTTATTCTTTTTGATTTCCGAGTCTAAGAATATGTCCAAGAGTGTACAACAGATGGGGAATGCCAAGTCAATGTCTATTACCACAGCGTGGAGACTCTTTGAATTTCTTCAGAATCCTTCTTACATTCAAGATAAGAATGTTGTTTGTAAGTTTATTGTTTCAGAATTCCCAAAAGGAGAAGATAAGAGTCAGAGAGCAGTTCCTCTTTCTATCTTTTCAACACCTTTAGAAACTAGAATTTCTTGGCTCTCTAAATGGCTAAGAATTAGTAGATCTGGAAGAGAGAGAAATAAGGATGAGCGGGAGAAACGGGCTCAGGAAGAAGAAGGTAATAGCAGCATTAGCATTCTTACTAAAGATAATGAGATAAACAAGTGGAATGTTCGCAACATTCTTGATTGGGAATACTACAAGAATAGGCTTACAAATACCATTTTAAAGATAGTTATCATTCCTGCAATTAATCAAGGAGTTCCTAATCCTCTTCCAGAATTGGAGGTACCGAACTGGGTAAGATACCATTCAGAGATTGTTGGTACCAACCAACAAAAGATTTCAGAATACTTTAATATTGTTAAGAAGGAGGACGGGGAGGCTAAAAAGAGCAGTTTCTCCGATCACCAGACTTGCAATTTTGCTCTTCAAGTTCAAGATCAAGTTCAAGATCAAGATCAAGATCAGGGTCAAGATCAAGGTCAAGATCAAGTCCAAAATCAAACTAGTAAAATTGTAGAAACTAGAAGTAACAAAGTTTCAAATTTGAATGGAAAACTGACAAAAAGAGAGAGGATTGAGTTATTCAGAGAGAAAGGACTTAAGTCCTGGATAGAATACCATAAGAAGTTTTGGCTGGAGAATTTTCATGCATTTAATGAAAGACAGTCCGAACTTGAGAATAAGCTGAAAAATATTGATATAGCAAAATTAGAGTATTTTGGAAAAGGTAACATTACAAAAGGTATCGAATTTTTATCTGAATACCTATTCCTAACCAAGGGTAGATTCCATATTTTGGATATATATCCTCTTAGCACTAAATATGCGACTATAAAAGATCATGAAGAAGATCTACAGGGATTTTACAATGTTGTCATGTATTCAGAACAAACAGGAAATTGTTTTACTGTTACATTCGAGTTCCTTAGACGCTTTTATATTGCTACCAATGTGCAAATTCAAGTCATGGACAATGATGATGATGGAGAATTTATTACGAAATCTATAGCTAGTGGAAAAGAGTTACCTAGAGGAGTACCGTATAATTATTTAACAGAAGTTATTATATCAGAGAGAAGATTTCAGAAATCAAAATCAACATTGATTTGTGATAATAATACTGTTGGGATCTATGAAACAAATTTACCACTAGAGTTTTCTGTCTTGGAAAGATTTGGGAATATGATTGAAAGCAATACTCCCAATGTTGAGAAGTTACTGCTCAAGAATGGAGCAGTAAGTGATAAATTTTGGAATCCAGTTGGCGATTTAAAACAGAAGAATTTGAATTATGGAGATATAATACATTGGTTATTTCTTTCTATTTGTACTTTTGAGGAGAGAAAATGTTTCTCTTTAACAGATCTAAGTAAGAGAAAGATCTATTATTTCCTTGGTTTGGGACCTAAAGTATCCAATAATACCCTCAAATCTGAGCTGGAGAAACAGCTTAGACAAGATCAAAGATTGGACAAAATTTCAGAAATATACGTCAATTACTTTAAGACAACAAAAGAATGTTTAGAAGAGTTGGATCGACTTTTAAAGGATTTCATCCAAGAGTTCCCAAAAGAACCTATAGTACTTTTAACTCAATCTATGGTTGGATTGGAAGAGCTTAAAACATATAATAGTGAATTGAGTCTCTACAAAACTATATTAGGTGAGTATGTTTCTGAATTAGAGCGTAATAAGAAGGTTATTGAAACTAAAATGGTAACTTTGTGGGAAGAACAAATAGATTTAGATTCTAATGATTCTACCTTTAGTAGATTTGACTGGCATAAAGACTCTATTAAGTACTCATTGAAGGCTTTAAAAGAAGCAATTAGCAAGCTTCAGCTATCTTTAGAACTTTCTAAGGCTTTAAGACTTCCAGTATTGTATTTAATTCAGTTTAAAAACAACTTGACGAACTTCTTATACGATATAATTTATTCCAGAGAGCTTCATTCCATGGGATTGTTAAGTTGGGGATCTTTGAGCTCCACTCCAGATCTTGGGAATCCTAAGCTAATCCAGCTTTCAAAAAGTGATTGGGATCTTAAAAGATTTGGATACTTAATTCCAGCAAAAGATCTTAACTCTAAAGGAAGAGGAGGAGAAGGATACAATAGTTGTAATACCGGTAACTTAAATGAATTAGATGTATTGGAAGTTGTAAGACCAGGAATCTACAGAAACTATGGGGCTCAATTGGACTTCAAGCAATGGCTAATTATAGAATCAGTGAGAAATTGTAGGAAGCTTTCTGATAAATACAACTTGGACGATTTTGAACAAAGTGAGAAACGTATTCTGGGAGCAGATTGTAAGAAAAGAAATACAGAGAAAGATGACAAGAAGAAGGATGTTTTAATTTACAATCTAGGAAGCAAAAAACATTTAAGCAATCCGAATAATAAGCAAGGTTTGTTGATTTCCCAGCCTCTCTACAACCATTCATCATTATCTACAAGTTCAGCCTTTCTTTGTCTGGAGAAAACTATCAACAAGATGAGATCAGTCATTGAAAATCACGAGAGAATTGATTCTGTCTTTAGAATATACAACTTTCAGAAACCTTGTGAGAATGAAAGATCTAATGAAGACAATGATGAAGTTCTTAAGGAGGGAGGAGGGGGAGGGGAGGAAGATG
>QZWW01000077.1:0-34018 GCA_004337795.1 Cryptosporidium viatorum
CCTCCTCCTCCTCCTCCTCCACCAAAAGGACTCAAAACATTATTGGACACAACGGAAGGAGATGAAGCAGAGGAAGCTCCAAAGACTCCAAATGGACTTGTAATAGAACTATTGCCTCCTAATCCTGTTCCTTGACTAAATCCTAGAGTTGTTCCTCCAAAAAGATTTGTCATAGATCCAGTAGTACCACTAGTATTTGTATTATTAGGCTTATTTACAAAGTCTTTACCTAAGTTAGGCAAGTACCAGTTTCCAATCTTGGAATACAAACTAAAGTCCAAATTGTATAATTGATGTGTAGCTGGAAGCTTTGATTGGATTTTCCCCTGTTCTATAAATGAGTTATATTGTTGAGTTAGTAATCTCAAAGTTTCCAAATGCAAATTATTCCAGTTACCTGGATCACTCTGATAAAATTTCCATCTGTATTCTTCAATACTTAGATCCAAACTTGGAAATACTTGAGAATTAGAATTCGAAGGATCCTGAGACTGATTTAATAATCCTATTCTCCCAAATGGCCATACTCCACTATTAACAACTACTCCAATAAGTTCCAAAGTCTGCAAAACTGGATTATCAGATTTGGCTGGTTTAGCACTTCCCGAAGAAGTAGATATTGAACCTGAACCACCAGCAGCAGATCCAAATGGACTCGATCCAATCGTAGACGTAGATCCAAATGGGGCTGACCCAAAAATAGACCCTGTAGTAGATCCTGCTGCAGATCCAGACCCACCAACTGTACTTCCAAATGGACTTGACCCAAAAACAGACCCCGTGGTAGATCCTGTAGTAGAACCTGTTACAGATCCAGATCCAGATCCAGCAACTGTACCTCCAAATGGACTCGACCCAAAAACAGATCCTGCAGTAGACCCACCTCCAAATGGACTTGATGCCATCCCACTACCAAAAGGACTATTTCCTACTCCCATCATCCCTGAACCACCTCCAAAAGGACCTCCATAATTTCCAAATGGCCCAACCCCTGTACCTGCTCCTGAAGTAAATCCACTATTCATATCATTTGAAGACTTACTAACAGAACTAGAAAATGGGTTAAACTGACCTCCTCCCACTCCAAACCCACTTGTATTAGCACCACCCATTACACTACCACTACTACTATTTATACCTTGTCCAAATACAGACCCATTTGGATGATAATCTCGACAATTATCCCCAAATCTGCATGATCCTCTCAAATAGAATTGACATGGCCTCCTATTACTCATCTATAATATCTAATCCAATATAATCTAACTTGTACTTGGTAATTTATCTAATATTTGGCGGGAAGAGTTTCCCGCCAAATATTAGATAACTACGAATTAAGTCAAGAAAAAAAAAGCAAACAAGGGAAATTAAGCAAGTAAATGGAAACTTATAGCCAAATTCGAAATGATTAAGGATCCGGAATTAAGACCACAAAGACACAAAGACAATCCCGTAGTTTTCTTGGATATTTGTTTGTCAGATGAAACTAATAAGATTGGGAGACTAGTAATAGAATTATTTGAAGATATTGTACCTAAAACAAGTGAGAACTTTAGACAATTTTGTACTGGAGAATATAAAAAAAACTTAAAAAGTGTAGGATATAAAGGATCTATAATACATAGAGTAATCAAAGATTTTGTAATACAAGGTGGTGATTTTGTAAATGGAGATGGTACTGGTAGTATATCTATATACAATACAAGCTATTTTAATGATGAGAATTTTGAAATCAAGCATACTAAACCTGGACTTCTTTCCATGGCAAATAATGGTAGTCCAAACACAAATGGATGCCAATTCTTCATTACTTGTAACACATGTTCTTGGTTAGATAACAAACATGTAGTTTTTGGACAATTGTTAGGACACGATTCTTTTGCAACTTTGAAAAAGATTGAAAATGCCACAGTTTTACCTCCAAACAGTAAACCTAAAATACCTATAATTATATATGAATGCGGACAATTATAATTTATATTATTTATTTACCAAACAACATCTCTTCTTACAAAATATTTCTGTAATTTATTATTATTAACTCCAACCTTTAAATTAACATTCTTAATTCTCTTACTTAAAAGTAGATTTTGCTTCAAATGTGACTTGTCTTTAAATTTAATATTTAAACCAAATTGACTATTACCATAAAGATGAATCTTCTTATTGTGATGTCTATTCTTTAAAACAAGAATTGAATTATTTCCATCATCCATTTCAACTTGCTGTTTTTTTGGTATTCTCTGTTTATATATATATGCTAAATCTCTATGTACAACTTCTTTTCCATTTGGAAGTCTTAAATCACCAAATTCAGTAATTTCTGGCTTTCTCAAGTTATATGTGCTTAAAATTTCATCCAACGTCATTTCCTTTTTATTTAATTTCTCAATTTCACCATTACCCTCATACTCACCATCATTCTCTTCTTCATCAATATACTCCCATTCATCATTATCCTCATCTTTAACAACACAATCGGAAATTGACAATTTGTTAAAATTTGGAATTAGCTCCTTATATGATAAAGTATAATTATAAAAGCCTTCCAACTCTTCTTTTTGAATATCTAAGTGAGTTCCTAACATCGTATGGCCCAAACTTATCATATGATCTCTAACTGCTCTTAAACTTGAAAATGTTTTATCACAATATAAACAAATATGACCCTCGAACAACTTTTCACCCAAATATTGTGCTAAACCTTTATAGTCAACCAAATACTCTCTATCTGGTATTATAAATGAGTACTTTATTCTCATATACTCAAAACATTCTTCCATACTTGAATGTATTGTATTATCAAAATAACAATATGTTAATTCATAAGTATCAGATTGTCTTGGTTTATCTTGATTAATATCAATCACACTTTCATGTATTTTATTCTTTTCTTGACCTTCCATCTTTTGTTTATTCTTAATGTGTGAGCTTCCTTTATTCACTACTACTTTTGTAGACTCTAATAGCTCTATTTTCCTCTTAAATGCCATCTCTGACACTGGGTCTTTATTTGCTAACTTCCTTTTTTGATTGTAATTATGCCATTCCGTCTTATAATGCTCCCTTAACAGACTTGTGTTATCCAACTTGTAATCACATACCGTACATAGTGCTAAAGCATTCTGCATCTCTTCTGAATTTTAAATTATTCCTCTCCAAAATAAATAGACATAAATATATACTCATAAACTAAAACCACTCCTATTACTAATTTTAATTCAAAATGGAGCTCTTTGAAATTTTTCTGCCTTAAAATCTTCTATATCCCTTTCTTTCTTTTTCTTCTAATACCAAAAAATCAAAAGAAAACTTTTAGTATTATTTAATTTTTTTTCTTTTTTTTTTTATTACAAATTTAATTGACTAATTTTATTTTTAATTTCTGCTCACCCGCCATTTGCATTTATTGACATTACCGGTATATAACTACTGCGTCATGCAAAAAAGCAAATTTGCATATGTGGAAAGGGCGCCAAAACATGTAATTAAAACTTACGAATTTATTTCAAACAAAATATTCTATTAAGTTAATAAAAGAATATGTTGAAGAACAAGTTACTTAGTAAATTTCAAATTATTTAATGGTTATTAACTTTATTGTCAGTTAAAACATTTGATCTTTCTTTTTTTTCCCCCCTCCTTCTCAAATATATTTTAAAATTAATAGTTTCTTTATATTGCATTTTCTCCCTCTGCAAATTAATTCTTTCGTAAATTTTAGTAATAAAAGTAAATTTTATGTAAATCATTAAATTACGTGTGGCGCCAAGTTATTTTTATTACAAAGGAAATAAAAGGTGCTATTTTTCCCCACAAAAGGTGAATTTGGATTGAGTTGAGAATTAAAGAAAAAAACGGGTATTATCATTTTTTTCTCTTTTTTTCTCTTTCTCTTTTACTTTCTCTCAATCTCACATGCAAGTTCATCGAGTAAAACTTTGTTAAGCCGGAAGAAATTTAATAAATTGAGAATTATTCCAAGATCAAGAAAAGAATTGGATGGTAAATTAGACACAAATCAAAATTTGTACATTATGAACAATGAAGCATCTAGGTTGGTAAATTTATATATTAGAAACATCCCAAGTTTCTACCAATTTCAAGTTGTTAAAGCTCAATATGATGAAAATGATGATAATGATAAACTTTCTGACTTGGATAATATCAACTGTAAGTTGATTGAAACTCAAGGAAAAGTGAATAAAAGATATCAACTTCTATTAAATAATAGCAAAGTTAATCAAGTTACCAACGATTTCAATCTTTCTGGTGAAGAAAGATTATTAAATATCTTAGAAACTTTGGGTCTAGAATTAACAGAAAATGGTATCATTAATATTCCTAATAATCTACTTGACACGAAAACTGAAAACAATTCTGATACTATTAATTCCATAACATTTATTACTAACAATAATAGTAATAATGACTTTCTAAGCACTCTTAAAAGAAAAATCAAAAACGAGCTAAAAAAGTTCGATTCAGACTTTGAAATGTTATATGGAATCCCTCCCTCCAAGTCTGACAAAGAACCACTCAAGCCCTTATACGTACTATATAGAAGCCTCAAGGATACGACTCGTCAAGCTAGAGACTCTGCCGTTCAAGATTTAACAACGGAGTTAGAATCCCTAAAACATAAAAAAACTCAGCTAAGAAGACTTCTAGAAACATTTCAAGATCAATTTCTCAAGAAAAACCACAGAAAAGTCTTGTATCACAAAGATTTACTACCTATAGAAAAAGAATACCTCGAGTATAAGTCAATCAAGAATAAAATCAAACAACTTGAAGATTTATACTCAAATCAAAGGTAAAACTCCACAAAACTTTTCCATCTATAATATCTATTACTATTTATTAAATATATATCGCCTCTCCACACTTCTCAATCTATCTATCTCTCACTTTATCCCTATTCTCTATCTCCTAAGGACTGAATATGATCCAATAAGAGGTCCTTCAAAAATTAAAAGATTCCAGGTGTAACCTGAAATGCCTTCTTCGTTTCTTTTACTTCATTCTCAGTTATCTTTAAATCTTCAGAGGTCTAGAGCCACTCTTTTGTAGCATTGGGAAAACTTGTTGAGCCAATAAAATTGCATGAGGCTCAAAGCCATATATATTGATATCTATGTTATTCTTGGCATTTGTGGAGTAATGGTGATGATTACCAACACTATTATTTCCAAAATTACTCATAATTAAATCATTATCCTTAATTCCTTGAAGATTCTTTGACTCGAGACGATAAAATCTCCATTTAGACATCATCTTCTCATCCAAATCAAACCTTTCTTGCAGTTTACTCTTTAAATCCACTAATCTTGAACTAACTGGCACTGTTACTAAATAACTTGTACCTCCCCCAGCCGATGAATTATGATGATCATCATTATGGTAGTGATCTCCATAATTCCCGCCAAAACTGCCTCTTGAGTCCTGGATGACCAAAATATCGACTAGCTCTCCTTTTCTAAGCAAGTCCAACTCTTCTTGTGAGTAATCCTGTTCAATTCTAAAGCAGTCCACAAAAGAACCAATAGATAACCCTCCAAAAGTAGATACATTTCGCATGCCATCTGCGTTTAGAATCCTTGTCATCATTTCCCCTTCTCGATATAACCCAACATGATCATTCTGGTTGCTCGCTTCAAACAACCTTAATTTAAGCTTGGAAATATCTGGGAGAGTTTTGGCGCCATTTTCGGCTTGCATTGCATTTTTATTCTTGGTATCAAAGGATCTGTGCGATATGATATTTTCTTTCTTTTTTAACTTTTGTATTACTGAACCCACTGTGTCACTGGATTCTAATAGCAGGATGTACCTTCCTTTTGGTATATCAGAACAATTCACAGTATTAGTCACAGTTAGGATATGTTTATCCTTTCTGTTCAGACTTACAAAGGAGTAGCCTTTAAGATTGAGAGCCAATATAGCAAAAGAGCGTGGTATCTTCCCATAATAATGCGGTGGACTTAGACTTCTAATTACTGAAGATATTGATTCATCATGTCTTTGGGCTTGAATAAGGGAAAACAAAGTTAGTAGGGAGGCGTCCAGTGGATTTAATGCATTTCTTGCCAAAGCAATGCTCCTTGGATCTACTTTGATTTGATTACAAACGTAAATCCAAGTTTTAATAGCTGGCCAACGGAGATCTAAATGAATATGATGAACTTCTTTAATCTGATATCTCGAAAACGAGCGTGTTATACTATTATTACTTGCTTGTATAGTTTCCATTATTCCGTAATGATTTGTATTAGGTAGGGACAAATACGAGCTTACTGCTCCTCCAGAATAAGGTGGGTGATATTCCCCATCTAGAGGGTCCCATATATATAGCGAAAGGTGGACGTAATTTTGGAAATTTTCAAACCAGTGATGAAAATCTAAGACCGGGAATTCTGGACATTTGATCATTTCCAGTTCCACAGGGAGTCTAAAGCTTGAGTTCTCAGATTCAGAAGATCTTTCTTCATCCTCGATTCTATTATAATGGCAAGTTTTCTCCTCTTGTAACCATAGGTTTTGATTTGGGAAGATCACGACCTCTTCAAGAGATTTCCTCAATTCTTCCCTCTTTCTGTTAATTACTGAGTCGTCCAAGTTTACTGAAAAGATTAGACTAGACCCATTAATCAGCTGAAGTTGCTGAACTGTACATCGAGGATCTAACAATGGGAATAAATTGTCATTATCTGAAGCAGTTTCCAGACACACTCTAAGCCCAAACTCAAAACTTCCCATTGACCCTCCTCCTGGTTTATTATCTCTATCCTTCTCTATCTCCATCATTACATACTCATTCAGGTCCTTAAGCGTGGTACTCTGGGAAACCATGATAAGTCCCAGATTATAAAGATTAGGGATTTCTTGGGTTCTAGAGTACTTTAAGCAGAACTCATTGATTCTAGGATTTGAAATATCAAAATATCTCAAAAGAAGCAAAACTTCTCCTCCATCTTCATTAAAGTTCCTGAGCTTGTTTTCAATCTTTTGCCTCTTCTCCAAATACGATCCATCTGCATTAATTGGTAAACTTGGAGGGATTCGATCCATCAATAAGCTCGAGACATCATCCAAATACAAACACATATATAAAGTTGGACAAGATGAGTCCCAGAGACCTGCACGATGGTATCTTCTACATAGATCTGACATCAAGATTTCATCTCCTGATCTTGTACCGGAACTTGGATTTCCAAAGCCAATAGTTCTACCCAGTATCCCACCAGGTCCCCCTCTTTGAGAGTCTGATACCCGGTTCCCAGAACCAATTCCCTCTCCTTGGGGAGATGAGATACATGTGTAAAAAGACAGACTGGTTGAAGATGAAGAGTTTCCATTGGAGTAGTTAAGCTGGTGATGTAATCCACCCATTCCTCTCCCTCCTGAAGTAGCTTGACTTCCCTCTGGGTTGGTTTCCAGTAGGAATAGATGAGATCCAAAGGCTCTATTACTAGCATCAGTATCGTTTTGGAGCATTCTTCTGTTTAAGAATCTCTTTTCCAACTCAGTATGGAACTGGGACAAAGAAAAATCTCTCGAGCATTTGAATATGTAGTTCCAAGGAAAAGACGAAATACTTTGATGGAGGCCCTGGGATCTTGGACGACAAGAGGATGAGATATTATAACTAGTTGATAATAGCAATTGAATTCGAACGTGCTCATTTAGATCTTGTCTAAGTCTTTTTCGGAGATTCATCATTTCAATTTCCTTCTTATACTTGGAAACCAAATCAGGATTGATCTCCTGAGGAATTGGCTCCGAAAGCAAATCGTGAGCTTGGTCCTCCCTGACGTATACAAGAATATAGGCTGAGTGGGTCTTGGATCTCTTTGGAATATCGCTTTCTGGATTTCCCAAGTAATCCCAAACTTCATACTCATGGCCTCCAAAATTGTCCTCAATTGCTGTAGAGGATGAAACTAGGGTAACCTTCTCATCATCAAATCTAAACCAATCTGAATCAGGTTTTGGACGTATATATGCATAATAGTGTCCACTATGCACATCCCCCTGATGAATCACAACGGTATGTAATATATACTTTTCGGTACCTTCTCCAATATGGGTAGAATTCGTCTCTCCTTTATTATTATGATTTACAAAGCCAGATAAATCCAATTTCTCTGGGAAAGTAAAGTAATCATTCAACTTGACCATATCCATACTCTGAATATTGAACTGGAACCTTTTCAAGTGAAATTGGACAACTGGTGGGAATCTTTGGAACCTGACTCCCTTCTTTGCTCTCTGCTTCCCAAAGCCCTCAGCCTCGTAGAGATTTTCACCATCCAAAATCTCTTCTTCTACAAAACGTTCAAGACTTTCTTCTAATGACTTTACTCCCTCAACATCAACTTGAATGTCGTAAAAGTTCTCTCTCCTTCTGGAAGTGCAATCAACATCCAAGCATTCAATGTAGTTTTCATATTCTCCTTCAAAAAGAGCTTTAATGCTTCCATCAACCGCAGTATTCTTCATTTCCTCTTCAAGACGATCACAAAGTAGTCTATTCAGCTCCTGTGCATCATGCTGGGTGAAAGCATCAGCAGCATCCCAGCCAAAAGATCTCATCAGTTCACGACAGTTAACAGGCTCTGAGCATGTTTGAAGCTCATAAAATAATGTCTGAAGAGCAGAGCTAATCTTCGTTTGGTCATTTCCAGCTTCTGAAGCTGAGCAGTTTCCTCCCACCGTAGATCCTGGGCCAGATACATTACCACTCACTACACCGGTATTCTGCCCATAATCTTGACATGCATTAGAGGACATAATACTTTCCAAACTAGCAATTCCATCACTTTCATACTCAAAAAGTCCCTTTGCCATTGCACTGGTCCATTCTACGGCGTCCTCTGAAGCTTCTCCCAACAAAGAAATGGTGAGGCTATTGGATTCAGAATTAATACTCTGAGGAGTGACCTCTCCAAAATCATCGATCTTAGGGAAACAAGCACTAATAGGAGTCAATTCAGGCCGTGTTTCTCTACTTATTGGAGTGTTGGAACACGAAGAGCCTGAAGTGATTCTATTTGGATTCAAGGGAATTGTATATACAGCTTTTCTGAATCTTCCAATGTGGAATAGTGACTGTAATAAAGAGTTCATATAACAAGTAGCTCCAAGGTTTCGAATCCCGACATATCCGGTTAGTGATCGATCAGTTCCCAAATGGTCAAAATTTGACTTACCACACGAAACGGGATCACATAAAACCGGAAATACACCAGCTCTGAAGATGACAGTTTCCGTCTCTGGGTCTATAAAGCCTGTTTTCGGGTCCAGAAGAGTCTTCAAGCTAAAAAAGTCGCTCCAACCACGATCAGCTTCTGGGCCTGCAGAGCTATAATCATAGTTTCTTTCCTCCAGTGAAAGCTTCTTCTTTGGATCGTTTTCCCCTTTAAAACTAAATATATCGCTCATAAAGTGAGATTTTCTGTAATCTTTCTGATTAATTAAAGTTACAGAGTATCTTGTATTCAACCATACCCAGTTTGAAGGCCAATTCTGAGATGGAATTGCCTCCAAATACGCAGAAATATGACCTTCTAATGAACCTCCACTAGTCAACTTAACCTTTGGAAGAATCATTATTCGGAAATTAAAGTTTTTGTAACTGTGAATATTCGAGTATATCCGGTTCTTTGCACCCCCTTCGGTACTGTTCATCATTTCCATAATCCTCCTTCTAAAGCCTTCCACCTTAAACTCCAGCTCATTTTGAAGACGTCCAGGTATACTCGAGTAGTCATACCGCTTTTCTCTACTCGAGAAGCCCTCCATGGACGGCCTCTCTACATTACGAACAGTATGCATTTACTCAGTCTCGCTAGAAATTAACAATCCTGGCTGGCTCATTCAATCTCTCAGGCCCTCTTCAAGTTGGAGACCTGGTAGGTTATTCTTCGATTGAAGATTTATTTATTCGTTAATATATATATGATATGTATATATATACATAGAAATATGTATATATATATATATATACATATACATAAATTTATTTCTTTTTAAGCTGGACTCTCCTAGTCACTTCCAATTCCAAAAACCTTTCTTCTTCCTCACACTTGAGGCCTCTTTCACACAGTTTCGTTTCTCTACTTACTAACCGTTTTGAGTTCTTTCTTATCCTCTCCTCCTTTTTTCTTTCTCTCACAGCCTTTCCCTCCTGCTTCCCCCCTTCTGGCCCAAGAGGGGCCGTTGCTTAGACAGTACTTAAGGCTCGGAACCCTCTCCAAAGAAAACCTCAAAACAATTCCCGCCAAATGGCGGCAAATCCATGCAAGCAATGGCGGGCGATGTGGGGTTGTCACGCAAAAGCTATAGAGCAATATCAGAGATTTCGTGTTCACTACCTGGATTATTGGGATGACTACCAAAGGAGGGGTCAGAGTATTGATAGGTGTTTTCGAGCATTGCCTCGTAGACTTGTGGGGAGTATCTTCTAACCCATTCAAGCTGATTATTAAGCATGTCAATATCTCTGGAAAATGCTTCTAATTTGATGTAGACAGCTTCATTAGTTTCTTTGAGTTTTTCGTTTTCCAGTTTCATTTGGTGATTGATTTCATTACTGTTTGATCTTTTGAGTTCCCTACTCTCACTCAACAGCTTTGTATGTTGCTCTTCTAGTGAGTTATATTCCTTGCATTTTTCTTCTAAAGAGCCCTCAAGTTCTAATGTTCTCTGTTCTAGCTTGCCCATGTACTCTTTGTATTGCTCAGAGCTTATAAGCCTTTGCTCTAGTTCTTGGATTCTGGCTAAATAAGTTCCATTTACATCTTGCAAGCTTTCAACTTCACTACTTAGTGACTTGCCCCTACCTATTTCTGACTCAAGACGAGCTTCAAGCTCACTAATGGACCTTTCACCTCTCAGAATCTCCTCCTCAGATTCTTTTAGTTTGTTTAAATTATCTTGATTCTGTATCTCGATCTCTTCTAGTCTCTTCTCTAGCTCTGAAACCCTGTTGTCATTTTGACTCTCATTCAACTTCGTTTCCAGCTCGGAAATGTACTCATCTTTACTAGCCTTTTCCGACTCAAACTCATTAATCTTTTCTTTTAAAGCTCCAAGTTCGCCTTCCCTAGAGCTCAAATCCATATATTGCGTATAAAGCTGCTCATAGTTTGCTTCTAAATGTGTTTGTCTCGTCCTCCATTCCTCATCAACTCTCGAAATCTCACCTTCTAGCCAGTTAATGTGTTTATTATACTCTTCACACTTGGATTCTAACTCTTCCTTCATTTTTCTTTTCTCGGACTCTATCTCATCCTTTGAGGCTTCAACCAAACTCTGGTTCTTTAGCATCACTTCCTCCAATTCTTTTGAGAGTTTTTCGCAGTTTTCTGTCAGGTTATCCTTTTCTAGTCTCAATTCTGACTCTATTTTAGTCTTTTCCATCTCAATTTCCTCTATTCTTTGCTCCAATTGACTATTCAAGCACTTTAATTCTTCAATCTCCCTCGAAACTGTTTCCATTCTCCCAGACTCAGCTCCAATAATGCTTTCTAGTTCAACAATCCTCGAGGATTTATCTTCGTTTTGTGAGTTCAAGGTCAAAACTTCCTCTTCTAACTTAGACTTCTCATCAAGCAAGTTTTCAATTTGTGCTTTAATTATTGTAATCTCACTCCTTAGCTGATCACTTTGAGTCAATAGTTCAGATCTTTCTTCGCCCAAATCACTTATACTCTTCTGAAGTTTATTAATCTGTTCATCTTGCTCACGACTGAACTTCTCCATTAATTCTAGTTCCTGCCTATGTTCCTCAATTAATACCATCCTTTCCTGTCTTGTATTCTCTTCATTCAATTTTGAAAGTGAAATCAGTTCCTCACTACTTTCCCTTAATCTCTGATTTTCCTTTTCATACTCCCCAAATCTTTCAGAAACCAATAAAAGCTCTCTTTGCTTCTCTTCTAACTTCACTCTTAATTCCTCAACCTCTGATTTCAACTTGGGAATTTCCTCTTCTGATATCTTAAGCTTAAGTTCCTTGCCTTGTATATTCTCTTGCATTTCTTCAAATTGTTGTTGTAGATTTTGAATATATGAATAATATTGGTGTAGCAACTCATTGTTTGAGGCTTCACTTGATGAAAACTCATCCTGAACCTTCTTCAACTTCTCCTCAAACTCCTTAGAATTTGTAATGTTCATGTTCTTCTCATTCTCCAATTCACTCCTCAAAGTTACCATATCTGTTTCATATTGTTTATATATTGCCTTGTACTTTTTAATCAAGTCGAGATACAATCCTCTGGTTTTAATAAGTTCCTTTTCAATCTCATCACTATTGGACATTATTGTGTTAATAGTTCCAGAGATTTCTTGAAATGTTTTGTTTGTGATATTTCCAATGTTCAAAATCATTTCCAATAAGCTGTCATACTCGCTGCTGGAATCTTGTAAACTCTTGAAGACTTTTCCAACCAAAAAGTTCATTTGATTTAACTTATTTTCCTTAATATCCATACAAAGTTGGCTTAAGCTTTTCTTCTCTTCTTTCTGAGAATTATAATGTTCATTTATATTCATATTATCATTAAAATCAAAATTATCCAATAACTTGTGAGATTTCTCGTCATATCTGAATCCAAAAAATGAAATTAACTCAAGAATTGGTGATTCCATTTTTGGTAAATTGTTCCCTCTAGGACTTATAATTTCTCCTCCATAAGAGGTTTCATTCAAATTGATATCCATCTTTTCTTTAATTACCTCTGTTTGTTCATTCTTCTCAGTTAATCCAGACACAGCATTTGAAGCAACGCTTCTCTGAGATAATGGCCTTATTCTCTGCCTTTGTCTCATATCATTCTGAGTATATAGAATTTCAGTCTGGTCACTCTCTGAATTTGAAATCGTTGAATTCATTTTATCCTCTACTTGGCTTCTAATACTTGTCATCATTTGATTTTCTTGTTCATTCAAACCTTGGATTGCAATTCCCATACTATTATGATCAAATTCATCACAAGCTTCCTTCGTAGAAATCTCTTGGTTAATGTACTGATTCTGGTATGTTGAAGTCCCATCCATTTTCTCCCCCGAAATATCTTTTGGATTCTGAATTACATTTGGAGTTGATATAAACGATAAAGGAGAATCTTGTACGGACACTCTCCTTTGAGGTACTCCATATGCTAAATCGCGATTTGAAATAGCTGCATTGGGCAAAGATGGTATAGGAGGAAGTACTCTATTAGTTATTGATATTGTGTTAGTACTGCTTTGATTTGTAAAGTTTGTATAAGTCGAAGACGGGACTGATATATTCTGATCTTCCTGGAAATGACGACCGGATCGAGAAATTTCACCAGAATAACCTTCAAAGCTACTTGGGCTCAGCTCTAAATGATCCCCTTCTGTTTCCTTCTCTCGAATAGACGTTCTTATTACTTCTGCAGAATCACTTCTTACCTGGCCTTGTTCTTGAATGCCTTGTCTACTATTTATATCCTTTGGATCGTACCTACCAGACTTCAAGCTTGCTCCCTGTTTGTCCAAATTATCATTAACATAATTGTTGCTAGGATTACCAACTGGACCAAACAAAGTTGCATTGGTATTGGTAGATATAAAACCTGCAGCAGGTATTATTCCTCCTATTTGTTCCTTGGAATTTTTCATAATATTCAGTCCAGGTGTAGAAGTATATAAATTCTTTCTAATTCCCGTACTCTGGGAACCTGAAGAAAGAGATGCCATACTTTCTGTCCTGGCTCCAGAATCCGTTGTTGTTGGCCTCTTTGGAGGTGGAGGTGGAAGGTTTTGCTTCTGCTCAACCAGGTGTTCTTCCCCACGAACTACCCAACTTTTTAGCTCCTTGTTATAATAGAATTTATTTTCCTCCCCCAAATTAGCCTTTACTGGCTTCAAACCATCTTCTCCCTCCTCATTCTTTTTACCAAAAATCTTCTTTAACATTGATCAGCTTGGTTTCAGTTCCACTAATACATCTGATCCGAATTGAAATTCTAAAGATTCCTTCTCTTAGCCCTAATTCTCCACTTCTAATGTTTATCGCTAACTAGGAAATTAACACCCTTAATTTCTTATTTAACTTATCTTATTTATCTTTATCCGCCTAATATTTTGACTTTGAATTTATTTTGTGGTGCTTTCCTAACAGGCGGGAACTTTTATGAATTATTGCATGTGCTGTGGGGCAGCCATGCTTTTGCAAACACGTGTATTTGCATGTAATACCGGTATAAGAGATAATTAAAGTGGATAATAGAAAACAAAATACAACATACATGCATTTAAGTACACGTAATATTAATAAATAATAAAATTAGAGGAAAAAAATGTTGGACAAAATTAAACTTTAAAGCCCGGATAAATACTAGTACTGAATAATCAGTATTTTATAAAAATGTTATCACTTGAGTCTTTATCTCTAATAGACTTTATAATCAATCAAAATATAGTTATTCAATAAGAATGAATTGATCTGGAGGTATCTAATTGTATTTGTTTAATAATTTGTGGTTTTCAAGCATTGCAAAGGAAATTATAAGCTTTTGGGGCATTTTCCCCAAATTCTCAATCTTATTGTTTGGATATAATTCAACACATTCTGGAACTTTTAAAGATTCATAAACGTCATCTAATATATTATTCAAGTTAATTTCTTGATTTTTTCCTGAATAATTCCGATTATCAAGAATTAAATAACTAAGATCATTATCATTTTTGGAGGCTTTTCTTAACTTATTATGTTTGAATTTTATATATAGTGTAATAATTAATGCTGTAATAATTCCAAACATAATTAATGAGCTTATTATAATAATTTGAATTGGTTGAAAAATGGATATTCGATTTGTATTATTTAAATTAATCTTCATTTCAGAAATATATTTCAGTAATAAAAGCTCAGAAATTATACCATTCAAACAATCTAATCTTAAAAATAGTAAACTTAAGGTATTTGCTATACTTAAAGGTATGGTACTGAAGATAAGTATAGGAGAAAAGTATTTTGCCATAACAAACCAGAAACTGATAAATAATGGTTGTCGAGATCTAACATTACAGTATAAGTTAAAATTGGAAATACTTTCAATCATTTCTTCATTATTTAAAAAATATTTGTTTTGATTAGTCTTCATATTTTTCAAATCATTGTAATAATAATAATAATTATCACTATTCAAATTACCTACCTGTATGATTGATTTCTCTAGGTAATATTTTAATGACCCAGCATCTTTCAGTTCTTGTGAATTAAGCTCTCTCCTTAGAATATCAATATTAGAAATATACAACCACCAGGTTGGACTGTATTTTTGTCTCTTTATTACTTGCTCATGATTAACTAGAAAATTCTTCTTAGCAAAGTATCTTGCAATTAGAAAGAAAATCAAATAATTAGATAATGATAATACTATAAATATAACAAAAATCAATTTTGTTCCAAGTAGAAATCCAATAGAAAGTAGAATAGTTGAAATTATATAACCAATTGTTTGAAATTTTAAGGCATTCTTTCCAACAATCTCCTTCTGAATATCTCTATACATATACCAAGTTAGTATAATTACTTCGATACCTGCTGTTAAAGCTAACAAAAAATTGACTGAATTGCTTATTATTTGAATATCAAATAAAGATCCAAAAACAATATTAAATGTTTTAGCAACATAAATATCATTGTTATATCGTTTGGATAACTCATTTTTCTCAGAAAAATCCAAAAAAGCTGTTTTACTCAATTTCAATTGTTCTTGAAGTACTTTATCATTCATATAATCAAAAGGTAATCTTGGAATAAATGGAGAAAATATATTGATTAATAATGTTATTACCATCAAAACTGTAATAAATGTAAATTGAACAAAAAATATCGTCTTTTCAATCTTGTTATTCTGTTTATTCCTGTAAGAAATTCCAATGAACTTGAAAATTTCCAATTTTATTAGTAAGAAAAATGATGATAAAATGCAAAATATTAGTTTGAAAAAACTTTTTATTTTGTAAATTATTGAAAATTTGCTCTTTTTTATATTTATCCATCTTTCCTCTTTTTTCTTTGATTTTCTTTCAATCTCAATTTTTTTGCATTTACCATAAGAATTCAAATTTTTCAATTGATTCGTATTTTGATCATCTTTTCTCAATCTTTTAATGTTCTTACAATCTTTATTCTTTGAATTATTTGACTTTGAATCTTCGCTTGAAAGTCCAAATCTTGGTGCAAGAATTGGCAGAATCCAGTAATTGAATATCACAAAAATATGCTTTGAAATAATACTAGTACATAAGCATGCACTAGAAATTGCAAAAGAAAGTACAACAAATATAAAAAAGATTATAACTCCACTAGGAATCCTTTTTGATACTTCGATAGCAATTATTATCAAATAAATAATCATAAATTCACCAAGTATAAGAGATTGAGACTTTATCTGAAGAAAGTTCCATTTAAACCAGCTTATCATATGGTTTTGCAAGAAACTAATTTCTTCCATTGAAGCTGATTCCCCATTAAAGATTTGAAATGTCTCCTGAAAATGATCAGAATCTGGTCCAAATATATTATGCATTAGCCAATTATTTTGATGAAATAATTTAGAAGCAGTAAAGGATTCAAATCCTTTGTATATTACGCCATCCAAACCAAAAGAATTCCTGTTATTTATCAAAGGCTCTGTTTTCGTAGCTGATTTATTAATTCTTTGATTATTAATAGATTGCTTAATTGCAAGAGTACTTGCTTTGCTTTCAAACCTCTCATTATAAGGAAGAAGCAAAGGAGTATTTGGAGATTCAGAGAGAGAAATTAAAGCTGCGTTTGATATTAAAACAACAATTGATGATATCATTATGCATGCAAGAAAGAACAGAGCAGAATTAACTGCACTCATTAAGGAAGGAAAATTTGTATATTCTTCATGTCCATTTTGATTGGATTCTAAAGCCATATTATACTTTGCATGTTTATTTTGAGTTATAATACCCTCATTATGACTACCAATTGAGGTTTTAGATACATGATCAAGGCCAGAATCATCTTCATTTCTGTGCTTTGATTCACTCTTTTCTATTTCTTGGTTATAAACTGACTTATACATCCTGGAAACATGTTTCCTAAGTGTGATTTCATTAATTCTTGCTCCTTTGAGGCCTATTGAAACCTTATCTGATTGTTGATTTTCACTTTCAAAAATAGAAGAAATTGAACTTTTATTAGCTTCTAGCTTGGAAGTGACATTATTACCAATAAACTTATCATAAAACCTATCTTTCTCATAAATTAAAGAATTTGAAGTATTAGTATTGTAATCCTCTCTAATTAATTCCTTCATAGGGAACATTGTAATTAGGAATGAAATCCCAAAGAATAATAAAGTATTATTTATGGAGCAGTACCATATTGCTGGAGAAAATAGATTTTCAATTCCTTCTTGAGTGACCAGTATTGAAATAAATATATTTAGTTGAATGTCATTAGCAACAATCTGAATTGAAGCCGTAAGAAAGAGCGTCACAAGAGAGAGAAATGATAGGAATGATGCCATTCTATAAAGCTTCCCACCTCCATTTATTGAGAATATGATAAATATAAATGAAATAGAAATTCCAAAAATTCTTGCAAATAAATCGGAATTAAACCATTTCAAAGGCTTTTTAATAGGAAAGATTTGAGTTTTAATCAAGTCTTCAGTATTAAGGAAAGCATTTTTCAAAGAAAAGTAAATTGTTTCCTGATAACCACTTTGTTGCAAAACCATTAAATTTCGTAACTTTTTTGATGGTGAAGGCAAACACCATGTTGGATAATTGGGAGTGTCTGAATAGCCATGAGTATTATTAGATGTTTGAATAGATTTTATAAAAGATTCAAAATTTGATTCATCCAAAACTCTTGTATCTTGAGTGATATTTCTCAGTTGAGAGGGTTTCATATTTGTATAAGATTCGATAGCGCTCATGATATCATTTGAATTCTGGAAGAACGGAATGATAACATTACAGATGGAAGAAAGAGAACAGAGTGAATATATATTTTCAAGTCTTTCTAGAGTTAAGTTTCCAGATTTAATAGTATCAATTAATTCACCATTGGGTGGGAAGATTGAATTATTTATGTGACTGCAAATCAATGTATCATCCAAAGTTACTCTCCATTCTTTCTTTGAGATATTATGTAATATAACACTCAAAGAACTAATAAACTGGACAGAATATAGAAAAATGAGTATAACTGTGACAAAGCTCAATATGGTTATACCTACATATTTAGGATTAAAATACTGCATTGCTTCCAGAAACCCATATCTTTGACCTCTTTTCCTCATAGAAAACTCAAGTTGTGATAAAGGAATCCCAATCAAGAGAAAAGTTAACAAGTGAGAAATAATACAAGATAGAACAGAATATCTATACATTGCTGAAGATAGTCTGAAAATAATAAATATCCCAGTACAACCACTTAATATTGCGACCAACGGCAAATATTCCCATAAAGTTAGACCAAATGAAGAAATACTAGTATCGTTTTCTTTTAAATGTTTACCATCCTTACCAGTCAAAATATTGTAAGTTCTGAACTCATCCTTCTCATTTTTCCCTCTATCTTTAGCTCCAATTTCATTAAGTTCTATCTCATTCTTACCAGTATCTTCAAAATTTATGCTTAAATTTAATCCATTTTTTTCATTTTGTTCTTGATTTGCACACACAGATTCTTTTAGTTCAATATTTATTTCATTATTTTTATTATTATCCACATGCAATTTATTATATACCGGTAATTCGTCATTATTATCCACATTAATTTTGCATGCATTATCAAAATTATTAATACCGGTGTTTGATTTTTCATTAGTAGTAGCGCACCCTCCATTTGAATAAAATAAACCATTGGAAGATTCAGAATTTATAGGAGGGAGTTTTATTAAAATTTCTTCTTTATTAATCACAACATCGTTAATATCAAATGGATTTTCTTTTAAATTAATGTTTGGTGAATCTTCGGAATTATCAACACCTAAAGAGTTTTCCTCGGTTTGAAATGGATTCGTTAAATTATTTCGTGCAGAAATTTTTCTTCCACGTGTTTTTGATTTATTAGAATTTGGACCATTATCATCTTTAAAATTCCGTAATTCCTCCTTCAGCATTACCTTTACTCGCCATTTTGATACCGACGGAATATATTCGGAAAACCACTTTATATCACTATGAAAAAGTTTAAGCGATGTCTGATAAAGATCGTTTCGCAGCTCTAGATGCTCATCATACGTCATCTTCTATAATACTTAATGAAAGCTTTATCGAATCTCTAAAATAAGCATTTTGGAACTCAGCTAATTGCACTCCAATTCCGCTTATTTCTAGATTATTATTATTATTATTTTAATATTATATCAAATTCTCTATTATTTATATGCCATTAACTCCAAGCCCCACAAAAATTTCCCCCATGACTTCCCGCCAAATTAATTCCTCAAATCCTTTTGAATCATTTAAATATTTATATAAAAAATTGCGAAATATAGGAACAAATAGAATAAACAATATTATATTGAAAGTAGCAACGAAAAAAGATTATCTTGTTATATAACACATTAATTGTAAAAAAACTAGTATCGTTTTGTTTGCTAATCTAGAAATTATTAGTTTGATTGATTTAATTATCACATTTAGGATTTCTTGACCTGCTTGAATTTTGGTTAACCTGAGAATTGTAAACTTTGGCAGCGATATTTACAGTGCTTGAATTTGTATCAAAGAAAGACTTCAAATGCATTGGCTGATGATTATGAATCGAAGGTTTGTGCTGACCGACAATTTGTATATTTTGATCCTGCAAACAATTTGAAGAGGATGAAGGACATAATTGAGGATCTGAATGGATAATTCTAAGATCATAAATGCTATTTGAGTTATCGCAAATTTCTGCAAAATTATGCTCACAAAAAGCTTGATTATTGAAATCATTTGGATACCTTATAATAGAACTTGAAATTGGATCATAACCAGAATTAAGATTAAAAGGAGAAGAGCTCATGACGTCAGATTCTTGACTATTCTTATTTAATGGAGTCCGATCTAAGTTACCAGTTGGAGTGGCATGGCCTGACTTACTTCTAGTACGACCTTGATCTTGGAAAAATGATGAATCAGATGAAGAAAAAGTACTTGAATTTGAAGTTAAAGTAATATTTGATATTTCAAATAATAATTGGCTAGAATTTTCATTAATATTATTTGAAGGAGAGAAGTTTTCAATTTCATGAATAGGAGAAAATTCAGAAATTGCTTGGTTCTGTTTTTCAGTTAAGCTAGGCGATGATTTAAACAAACTATAATTATGATCCGAAGTTTTCATTGCCGGTAAACTCTCACTAGATTTTGTTCCTCTAACTCCCATTAACTTCCGTAAATCTCTTTCTTTCTTCTTCTTTTCTATTGCTTGAAATTCATTAAATTCATACTTAACAAGCCTAAAAAACATATCGCATCTCTTAATTATTTCACCACTGGATGTTGAAATAGAAGCTCCTTGCTTGGAAGCATTGTTATTTCCTACAGTCTGAGTTTCTCCTGCATAATACTGTAATTCATTAAGTTTGATAATTATTTCATTTAGTTGTTTCTTAGTGATTTCAAGCTTTTTAGAGGAGTTTTTTACAAAAGTATCCACTATTTCCAAATAAAGTTCTTCTGTTGTCTTTTCCAATTCCTTTTTCACTCCAAACACTGAAATTTCTAAGCTATTTTCAATTATAAGCTCATTTTTAATATCAGTCTTTGACTCACAATTCATATCTTTGTTATTGCATAATTCTTTGCTCTTTGATTCTTTATCTTCCTTAGAACTGTCTGATTGAGTAGAGGAAAACGAACTGAGCTCATCCTGGATAAGATTTACACTTTTTCCAAGTTCTTCCATATCTCTATAAACATCAGCAATATCAATAGGAGCGGCCTCTGAACAGCTTTGGGAAATTACTTCAACTTTTTGTCTCATTTCCTCAGAATGCTCATAAACAACTTTTGAAATATATTTGAGCAAATTACTCTTCGAGTTATTTGATTTAACATTCTTTAGAAGTTCTATAGAATGGAAACGAAAGCCACAACTCTTGCCTCTATTTGTTCCATGATTGAGAAAATTTCCGATTTTCAGGATTAATTTTAGAATTTGACGTAATACTCCTCCCTTTTCTAAGCTTGATCGAATATGAACAGCAGCATCCTCCAGCTTTATTAGTCTTTCCAAACAACTCTGGTATTCTTCCTCAAAAGCTTTCATTGCCAAAACGCATTGTGCTCTAATCTTGAATCTATTTAAACCCAGTATGTTGATCATAAAAAATTCTGAACTTCTTAAAGGGAGAGCTGATTTGTCACCTTCATCTTTGACAGAATTCAATAGCTGAATTTCATCAGGGGTAGGATATAAATCCAATAGAATTTTAAGCCTTTCCTTAGAGACCCCCTTCAAAAAAACATCAATTCCACCAACCAAACCTTGTCTTGTATATCCAAGCATATCCTTAATAGGAGAAAGATCTAATTCATTATTGCTGTCAAATAACTGCAAAGCCTTCAGTGCTATTTCGATGTTCTGAGACCTCTTTGAGTCTAAAACCATTCTGAATTTCTTTGAAGCACCTGAAGTAGCCAAAGTATTGTTATTGCAATCCATAGTAAGTTTCTGCATTAAAGCACTCTTATCCTCAAAAAATTGTTCCAAAATAGAGTTCATATCAAACTTGAGTTCATTAGGATCGTTTTCATTACCATCTTTTGCATCCTGAGAGTTTTCCTTCATCTTAATATGAATATCTTCCCAAATTGTTCCAATTATCTTATTTGGAGGAATTACTGACCAGTGAAGCCTCTTAGGCTCAAATCCCATAGGTGGAGACGGACCAAAGTCCATTTCTGAAAGCTTTAGAACGTCTGAGATTTCAGAACCCGAAGTTCCAGATGATCCAAACCCTTGAGATGCTGCCCCTCTTTTAGGTGGAGGTTTTAAAGGAGGAGGAGCCTTGGGAGGCGGTGCTCTTTTTGCTGAAGAACCTGATACTTTATTTGTAGCTCCACTTTCAGCTCCGATATTATTATTTGACTTGAGACTCTCTGCAGATTTTGATTTGAGAGGAGGTGGAGGACCAGGAGGTTTACCCTTTACAATTGGTTTTTCTAGGCTCACTTCCATATTATCTTTGTTCTCTACAACCTTCTTAGATTCATTCCCGTTAGTAGGTGTGATATTTGTTTTATCTACTTGTTCCTTTTTGTTCTCACTCTTAACAACTGACTCAATATTATCAGTCTCTTCTTTGCTAGAAATTATTTCCTCAGAATTTATTTGACTTCGTTTACATAGTTCTGGGTGTTGCTTTGTCAGCAAATCCCTCACCTTGTCAAGCTCAAACCCACTGATTTTAATAGTCTCCAAAACCTCGTCACTATTTGGATTCAAATCCACAATTTTGAGCAAAATTGAAAGAACCTCCTCATCCGCATCTCTAATGCTTTTATCCGGTGATTTTTTGTCTTTTGAATCATTTTCCATCTTTAGAAACAATTTCACTTGTTTATAAGAATTACCTTACAGTATTATTTAATCTACATCGGCTTAAACTTAATGATAGTATTAAATCAAATTTCAGTTATCAAAAACTCTTTCTTTCCCTCAAAAATTATTTTTCCTCAACTATTGCAAATTTTTTTTTAATACTAAATTCACAAACTCACTTTTATTAAAAAAAAATTCTTTCACAATTTTTAATTTCTACTTTCATTAACAATTACGTCACCGCCAGTGTGGACAAAAATTATATACCGGTTTTACCAAAAAAAATTGTTGGCAAAAATTATCAACGCCGGTACGTGGAAAAAAATATTCATAAAAAAAATTGCATGTATAATTGCACTTACGTGTATTAATAATAATAATGATAATAAAAATAATAAATAGTAGGAAAATATTTAATTTTTGTTATATAAAACTAATTACTATTAGTATCAGAAATTATTTTGAATTTATTACATAATTTAGATCTCCAATCTGCATCAAATCCTATTAGATCCAAATAATCGTCCATACTTCCGAATTCCTCTTTCATTTTTGAAAGAAAATACATTATATATTCAGGATTTGAATTCTTAACTGAATCTGGAAAATACTCCATTTCAGCTTGTATTACGTCGGTTACTGAAACCAAGCCAGATTCTGATGCACAGTAATCTCTTATAATATATTCTTCTCTTACTCCCAAAATACTCAATAATATTGCGATCACTACGCTCACCCTATCCTTTCCTAAATTCCCATGTAATAATATTGGAGGGATTGAAACTGTAATTACCTTCAATGCTCTGCAAATTGTTTTCGAATCAAAAATTGCAATGTCATAATAAGCTCCTCCCATTGTTCTTAACTCTAAATATTTGTTAATATACCATTTTTCTGCAAGTTTTGGAGAAACTAATCTGAGCAAATAATAATTATAGCAAATCATCCTTGGAATCATCACTTCCTTTCTTTTTCCAAGTATTATTTTTTCATCATTTGAATGATTTCTGTTCAATTCAAACTTCATACCTTTATATCTTTTCATACAATTCAAGCAAAATGGAGAAATACTCTGATTATCATTCGAGGACATTACCATGTTGTTATCATTTTCTAACTTAAGTGGTTCTCTACAATCTATAGAATTCAACAAAATCAGAGTTTTTACATCATTAGAAACTTTCTCACAATCTGACTCTATTTTATTACTTTCTAAATCTTTTCTTTCTATTATATAATTGTCTATACTTTCATTCTCAAAGATCGGAGTATAATATTTCCATAGAACCGATCTACTCAAAATCTCATCTTTTGTCAAATAAGAATCTTCAAAGATCAACTTACCCCTCAAGTCAATTATTGTTTTTATTCCTAAAGTATCTCGCACTACATGCTTTATCTTATCAGGCTCTAAACTTCCTGGCCTAGCTCCTCTATATAATACGTGTCTTCTAATACTCATATCCTCCACAAATTGAGAAACATCACGTACATTTGGAATTACGTCTAACAAAATCCTTTTTCCAAGTAATATATTCGCATAGTATTCGTATCCAAATGAATACCAGGTCCTTTCTTCTAAACTATATTTTTCTAACTGACCTTCCACAAACAGTTGCACACCTTTTTCAAATGAAACCTCTTCAGAATTCTCTATTCTTATTAGTGGTCTTGAACTATATGGAATCCTTGGCAAAAACATTATGTTATATCTGCCTATATACTATTAACTTTGACTAGTTTATTTCCTTATCTTAACCTTAATCTGATAATTTCTTCTAATATGAAATACTATTCTACTTTGTGAGCTTCATAAATGCAAATCTTCAATTATGATTTGCATTTCTCCTTCTATTCCGTTTTATATTTATATCTACTATTTTTCACACCCACAAGTATTTTTACTTCATTTAAGATACTTGCATTCATTTGGTCATACAGAATAACCCGCCAAATGTGACCGCCAAAACTTTTTAAATTTAATATCATTTATTCAACATATTAGGTTAGAAAATAAGTCATATTTAAATGGAAAAAAAAAATCAACTTTTGTAAACAAGTAGTTTTGAATTTAAAAAGAAATTCTTAGCAGATTTTTGTTTGTAATATCAAGGGAAATATACCCTATTCAGGCGTTGCTTACGTTTTTTTATTCAATAAGAATGTAAGTGTCATAATAGGGTTATAAAAATAATATCTTTTTGATTCAGTGAGTTAATTATTAGCTTAATGACTAAAACTACTAAGTGTTTTAGCCATCATATAATCACATACATTTTTGTATAATATTATATGTTAATTTTATGATTATATATTAACTATTTTGTTATTTATTCAATAGAACATAAAATGAAATAAAGGTATCCAGGTGAAGATAAGTCATTGTAATTACTTAAGTTTAGATAGAAACAGGTTATATGTAATGAACATTGTTTCTCAAATTTATCACTAAATTAGTTTATTTAAGATGGTATTATCTGAGAGGATGTCCAATGTTTCTGGGAATGATCCACTTTGTTGGATTTGGATAGATCTGGATGATAATGACAACTATGTAGATTCAATAAAAGAAAAAGACAATTTTATGATGTTATACAATAAGTATTTAAATGATATTAAGGAAAATTATGATGAGAATTTGAACATCTACGATCAATTCTCTTCCCCAATTGAATCCTTATACTATGAACTAAGTTGTGAAAGGATGCCAAATAACCTGGAAGAAATCTATGTAAGACTGTTAGATAGTTTAACCACAAAGAGAATGAAAATCAATGAGGTAATGACATTTGTTGTGGATTATTCAGACCTCCATTCAGTGCAAATGATCGAATTATTAATAAAAAGATTCCCAAATTCAACCTTTGAAATTAAGGTTTCAATTCTATACTGTATTTCAGATATATTATACAATTCCCATTCTTCAAAAATAGGAGCTTGGAAGCTCAGGAATTGTATCATGAGTATGTTTCCATATCTAGTTTCGCATATATCGTTCCAAAGTAATCGAGGAAACAGCTCTTATATTGATCTTATCAATAAAACAAAAAGTATTATTGAAATTTGGGTAGAATGGAAAATCTTCCCTTTGGAATACATTAAAGGGTTAAGTTCATCTCTCTACTTTGATAAGATGTTGGATGAAATGAAGAATGATAAAAAAACTAAATTAATTAGTAATATTAATGATGAAGTTTCAGATGGTATATTACTTGATAAAGATATAATTTCAATTATATCAATTTGGCCAATAAAGTCAAGACTTCCGGTCTGGAAGGCTTGGAGAGAAATGAATGATCTTTTAATTAATAAAAACTTACATGAGCCAAAAATCAGACAAGACTGGGTCATGAATTATGGAATAGTTATTGCTCCCTTAAAATTATTTGGATTAACAAACTTTTTACACAGAGTTTCAAATTTTTATAATTATAAAAATTAAATTACTTATATAACTAATAGAATCTATTGATTTAAAAATTAAAATTTTATGAAGGATATGAAGATTCGTATGTATTAGAATAACAATACATCTTAGCTCCATTACAAATACATGCAATTTAAGTCATCCATTAATATAGCCTCCTCAGATAACTCTCCTTCTTCATATTCATTACCTTTATCACCATTTGTATCATCATCCTCATTAATACTACCAAGTGTAAATGTTTTATCTTTCTGATTCTTTTTTTTTCGTCTTTGAATATTCCAGATTCTCTTATACTCTTCATGTGAAATTTGATTTCTTATTAATCTGAAGAATATCCCACCTGGACTTTTTAATCTGGTACTATCCTCTGTAGGGTACCCTCCATTTTTTATAATGATTCGTGTCTCATTAAAAGTTTTATGTACTAGTTCTTTTGGAATATAATACACAATCCTTTCCAATAAATAAATGTTTGGCTCTTTCAACTCCTTTACTAACTTTGAAAACAATTTAATCTGCTCCCAATCATCTCTTCTTAATAGCTTTAATCTGTTTAAGAAATTTGCCTTTTTCTTCATAAGGCATTGATATTATCTCTGACTTTTTTTTCTTTCATCAAATATCGTTTAACTTCATAAAATATTATCTTATTTATTAGTCTCGTGACCCACACAAAATCCTCCTCAACTGCTTTGTAGATTCGAAAACTAATCAAACCCAATTATATTGAATCCAACTGGAATCCAAATGCTACAATTCAACTGGGATTTTTCAATCTCTTCTATTATACTTTGATCATTTGACTTTTGGCGGCAATGTTGTGGCGCCAAGCGTTTGGTATGGCGCCACATTTAAATGTCATTTAAGATTAAAATAAAATTATATTAAGGTGGAAATAAAGAGTATATGTGCATTTTAAGCATCGTTAATATTGGTAAGAAGTAACTTTTGATTACATTTTGTTGAATTCTTGTGAAGGTTTGTAATTCTTATAGTATTCTGGATATTTCTTGGTAATGGTTAAAAATGAGCAACATACAGGATGAAATAGAAGAAGAATACGAAGTCATATTATCTCATATTAATGATGTATCCTTCCATGTTTTCCAGTTTCCAATGACTTCAAAGGGTAATTCAACAGAGAAAATATGGCAATCTGCTTTTATTCGACCTGATGGAGGATCATTTCAACTTTCATATTACTCAAGTGAAAATTCTGAAATTAACAATCCAGCTTCCAATGAAGAAATGAGTGACAAAAGCATTCAAAAACAAGGATCTAGTGAAACAACTGAAAATATCGATAAGAGTCATTTATATACTGTAAATAGTAAATCGTGTCTTTCTTCAGCAAATTGTATGGTTGCAGGTTACTTTGATCATGCCAATAAGAAATTATATATTACTCCAATTTCTTCAGTGCAACAATTTCGTCCAAATTTCTCATCAATCGATCAAAAAAGGTCATTGAGTATGAATGTTGGTATGGTAGAAAGACTTTCTGACTCTGCTGACAAAGACGAAAGAAATCAATCTTTGGATGATTTGGTGTTAAATCATGGAAATAGTACTTTAGATCACGATATGAATAATGGTAATAATAATAACCCACTATATTCTGGAAATTTTCCTTTGGATAGTGGAAGATTATATACAACTGGATCTGAGAATTGGATTAAAATACCATGTATTTATCCACCAAACTCTTATGAATCATTGGAGATTATTAAGATATTAATGGATGTATATTTCGATGATTTTATTTCTTGGAATAACTTAAGTTCTCAAATTTCTGAGGAAAATTACATGGTTAACCAACTCCTCTCAATGAAGCATAGCAGAAATAGAACTCATTTTTTTGATAATGACATTACCAAATACTTCAAGATGATTTCTGGAATTGCTTCAGATGGTGATTCAGAGTTTAACCTTCCATTTGGAGGAGATGGACAAGTCCTTCCAACTCTAAGGACTGCTGGAATACCAAAAATATATACGGCTTATCAATATCCTCCATGTTGTCCCAATTCAAGTTTAGGAGGTTCAATGGGTTATAATTTTGGAGGAATTGATGATTCAAATTCAATTGCATTAGCCAGGGCTAATCCAAATAAATACATTGATCATTTGCCTTTCCATGGTATTTCTGGGAAGTTATTAATTTACGATGATTGGCTTTATTTTGGTCCATTATCAATCCAAGAGCTATACAGGATGAAACTAAGTGACCAAATACAGAGAATCACTCTAGTTTATCAAGTAATACCATTTCATGGAATAAAAAATATTCTAAAAAGGATTTATGATACAAAACTTGAGGAAAATCTTGATTCTGAATCTGAATTATCTTTGAATTTTGTCAAAACTCAAAATAATGATAATATTTTTCAACAAATTCTTTCAAAGAATAGGCTTGAAGAATTTCCTTCTGACAAGAAGTTAATTAAAATACTTAAAAAATTCTGTGTATTGGTTTCTGGAAATTGGGTATATAAATCAGAGCTTATGTACAATGAGTACGAGTCTTGTTGTAGAGATCTTATTCTAGTTCTTCTTCAAAGAGACGAAAATGCTGGTCTGAATAGAGAGCCAATTAGGGTTGCAACAGATCTTCCACAAATTAAAGTCACCAACATTCTTCAGGAAGTGGCAGTTTATAGGTCAACTGCATGGTATCCAAAATTCTTATTTGATAAAAAGTTTATTGAAGAAAATATTGAAGAAGCTTCATATTGGAAGAATTATTGGGCTGAAAGAGAAAAATATGTAGTTCAATATATTAGAGATAATAGAGATACTTCCATTTGTACTTCAACATACCTCAATAATCTTTCTGCAGCTTCTACAAGTGTAAGTAATTCACAGCTTCAGTTACTCTTAATCTTTATTCTTAAGATATATGGTGCAACAAATGTTTCAGAACTCTTGAATTTGTGTTCATATCACTTAACTTTAATGTCAGTAGGAAATGCATCATTAGCATCAATTCCAAATAATATTGCAGGAAGCGTTTCACTAACTAACTCTTCAGGTAAACCTAACGATTCGTCTTCTCAGAGTATGGATTCAGGTTCTCTCTCATATGGAAAAGTTGGCTCTAATTCTAAATTTACTCAGAAAGCCACATCCAACAATTTAGGATCAATGCCTTCTGGTCCTTCTTTTTCTCAAAACTTTATTGCTCCTACTTACTCACCATTCTTCTCTAGTAACCCAAGACATAATATGAAACAGATCCCATTCATTAATGTTAATTCAAACATATCCACATCCATAAAAATTAATAAGGAAGATATTAACAAGTCTCTTGAAATTATTGCAACCAAAATTTTTGATGATCTCTGGGTATTAAAATCAACAGGAGATCCCAGAATAGATGCGATACGAATAATAGTTATTAATTACTTTAACAGCGGAGATAGAGATGACGTCTTCACTATTACATCATTTATTGATAACATTAAGCATTGTATTGTTAAGAATTGTGTAACATTATCACAAAAAAATAAGATATGGCATAAATTTGACTCTGATGAAGAACTAATTCAAACTGATAATGGGATGAATAATGATAACAATATCTCTGTATATTCTTCTCAACTTCTTCATATACTTAATAACGTACCTGAATTTATTTGGAGAAAAGTTATTCATGAATTTTCCTTTCCAATTAATGAGACTGCAACTGTATGGAAGCTAAAGAGTAAATAATTCGTTAATTTGCTTGATTATTGCATGCAATTCATTTTGCAGCTCACTTTTACTTAAAGACGTTTTATCCCTCTTATATAAGTTTATATCAACACATTGTTTCTTTAATCACATTTATTTAGCCTTTCCCAATCTATATCTATACACCTGCATACTTGCAATAAATTCATAATTTACTTAGTAATTTTGTCTAAAAACCTCCATTTCTTCAAATTATATATTTATTCATTTAATAAAAACATTCATAATGTCATGTGGACAAATTTATGTATATTTATATTTTAAAATATTACGTGGCGCATGCTCATTTACAAATTATTGTCATATACCGGTATTTATTTTTAAAAAAATATTTAGGCGGTAAAGTTCCGCCAAAAAAATGCTAAAAAAAAAAAATATTTCCAACGTCAGAATTGATTTTTTGATTGGAAGTTGTTGGGTAGGAATAAAGTTAGGAGTACATGTTGATTAGTGTAATAAAATGGTGAAGTCATACTTGAGGTATGTCCCTGAGTCATCCTATGGGGTCTTGCTGACGTCAGCATTTCAAAACGGAGTAAAGTTACTCAAAAGGGGGTTGAAACTAGAAAATGAACAAGATTCAACAAGATATGGAGCAAGTATTTCAGGAGAAAAGGTCTTAATTTTGGATTTAAAGACTGGAGTCATTGCTAGAACACTTTCTGTTGAAACTATAGGAAGAGTTTATTCAGGCGAAGGTATTCCTTCGATCGTTCATTATGTAACAGCGATATGTGAACATCCAAAAAAGCCGGAGGTTTTAGCTGTAGGGTATTCAGATGGTAGTGTCAGAGTATGGGATATCTCTTTAAAGTCAGTTATTCATACTTTTCATGGTCATGGAAAGAATATTACAGCGTTGAAATTTTGTAGAAGTGGAAATTATTTATCATGTGGTAGTTTTGATACTGAAGTTACTCTATGGGATACATTTTCCGGAAAAGGACTTTTTAGATATTCTGGTCATCTAAATGAAATTACTGATATTGAGTTTGTTCATAAAATTAAACTCTGGACAAAAGTAGATAGCGAAATAAATCAAAATAAAACAGATCATATTAATAAAGGAAATACAAACTCTAATTCAAGGTTTAATATCATTTTAGAAGATACTCCACACATTATGATTACTTCAAGTAAAGATTGTACTATTAAGATTTGGAGTATTCAAAATCAAATTTGTCTACAGACTTTAACAAAGCATAAAGGAGAAATTTATAGTATATTGTTGAATCCCTTGTGTAATAGACTATTTACAGCAGGATCCAGTGGAGAGATATCAATATATAGACTTACTCATCATGTAACTGATCTTGGAAAAGATTCATTATTACCAAATGATCAAGCTGTAGAAAATTGTCCACTCTTTAAGGAAAATATTGAGAAAGAATCTAAATTTGCGGTCTACTATGGTGGAATTCCAAGATTTCAAGGTGGAAAATCTTCAAAAGTAATGAAGTTACTTTCAAAATGGTCAGATCATTATGATAATAACCAAACAGAACTAATGGACGATTTTTATGGAACTATTTTCTCTTTTACAAATTCAAATTCAATTGAATCTTTTTCATACTTTGATTCAGAGAAAATCAGTCAAAGAATTAAAAAGCTTAATAAGAAGCTAAATAGGGACTCTAATCTTGAATCTCATGATTCTAATATCTTTGCTGGGAGCTACGAGACTCTTTCACTTGGTAAGAAACTTTTAATTCCAGAGGAAGAAATGATTGGGACTCGTCTTTTGGGCATTGATTACGATCCCTCTAGCAATACATTTATTGTTGGGTTGGGAAACAATTCACTAAGATATATTTCCTTTAGTGAAAGTTTTATTAATGAAATTGAATCTAAAGAAAAACCTAAAGATAATGATTCAAATTCCCAAAATGATGAATCAGGATCTATTAGTCAAGTCAGTGCTTGCAATGTACTTAGAAGGATTGAAAATGAAGGACATAGAGGAATACCTAGAGCTATCGACGTTTCTCAAGATGATAAGTTTATTGCAACTTTTGGTGATGATACCATTAAAATTTGGAATATGAAAGGTTTTGGATGCGTAAGAACAATGATAGCTGAGAATCCGGTTTGTGGATTTATTGTACCTGGAGGTGATTATACAATATCAGGAACAAAACAAGGAAGTATACAGTTACATGATATTTCTAATTGCAAATTAATTCAATCTTTAGATAATTCTCACGAAAATGCCATTCAATCTTTAGCATTATGTCCAGATAATACAAGCTTTGTATCAGTTGCTCAAGACAAATCTTTGAATGTATATAACTTTGGTCTTGAGGAAGATTCCAATAATGATGAGGGACAGGTAGTTATTAAGTTAAGTAAGACTTTGCCACTCTTAGAAGAAGGTCTAGCAATAAAGTTTACTCCAAATGGTAAATATCTCATTGTATCTTTATTGGATAATACTGTTTTGGTATTATACGCTGATACTCTAAAACAATTTTTGGTCTTATATGGCCATTCTTTACCAGTTGCATGCTTGGACGTTTCTCATGATAACACAATTGTAGCAACCGGTAGTGCTGACAAAACGATCAAAGTTTGGGGATTGGATTTTGGAAATATTCAGAGATCATTTCATGCTCATAATGAATGTGTAACTCAGGTTTGTTTTATTAGAGATACTCACTACCTTGTAAGTACTGCAAGAGATGGATCATTGAAGTTGTGGGATACAGATAAGGGGGAACTGATCACAATCTTACATCAAAAATCTACTTATGGCCAGGTTCCAATACTTTGTTTGGGACTAACTTTTGATGGCGATCGTATTATTTGTGGGTTCTTGGATAGAACCATTAGAGTTTGGTTTAGAACTGATCAGCAACTATTTCTTGAAGAAGAAAGAGAAAAGGAACAAGAAGAACAACTTGAGAGAGAAATCCTTCAAGGAAATACAAATGATTATGCAGAAAATTTGTCTTCAGTTTCAGTTATGTCTCGCCCAACACGTAAAACATTTGAATCTTTGAAATCAACAGAAAAACTTATGGAAGTTATTGACATTGCTTATAACTATTATATTGACCTATTGAAATATAACTTTGCTGTAATTGAAATTAAGAGAGAAAACATGTCACAAGATTCTAAAAACGCTTTTCCTCCTTCTCCTCCTCCTCCTTTGGAGATTGGAGAGTATTCAGTTCAAGAATATGTTCTTTTATCGATTCAGAAGATATCATCCAATTTACTTTCAGAAGTTGTTTGGTCACTTCCTTTACTTTATGCTGAAAAGCTATTAATTTTGATAGAATCTGTAATGAAGTTAATGTATGATCATTCAGTATTGAATTCAAAACAAATAGCAGAAACCTCTATCGATAATAAGAATTTGTCATTTTATGGGCTAGAACAATTGACTAGAACGGTTTTGTGTTTAGTACAAACTCATTTCATTCACTGGATTTCTTCTATGAACACAATATCTCCTATAATTGGCCAAAATAGTTCCACAGGAGGTTATCTCAATATTTGGACAAAATCATCTGATCCTAGAAATGATAGAATTCCCCAGTATAACATTCGCTCTGTTCTTTCTAACCTAAAGATATACATTCATCATTTACTTAAGAATCAAATGGAGATTGTATCTTTAAACAATGGTATCTTAAAAATTCTTGAACAAGATGCTGCTAATAACTCTTCAATTAAACCAATTACTTTTGATGAGGTTACAGAACGAAGAAAAAACAAGCAAAGTAAAAAGAGACGTACAAGCAATTAAAAAGTTGTAATTGGAATCCAACTTTTTATTGTATTTATTCTAACTTTTGCTTTTATATTATTTCTATTCATTGCGTACGAATAAATATATTTAGTTTACATATATTAGTATAATGAGTATTCACGGAATTTCAATTTCATTTCTCTACTTAATATTCCTCTTACTAATCTACTTTAGAGATTTTTCTATATATCAATTTTCATTGTGGTATCTATGTTAAAAATTAGTTATTAAAAAATTGACATTATTTATCAGTTTTTTAATAAAATATTAATATTCGATATATATTGACATCTTCCATTTTTACCGTTACACTGCATGTATGCATGCATGCACTGATTTTTGGTCTATTGTCATTTTAATTTTTTTCAGTACCGGTGTTTGCATTAAATTATTACTAATAATTTGTCCACATAAAACTAACTATACACGTAATTTAATATTTGGCAAAAAAATAATAAATATTAATTACATAATTTAATAGATTTGCATGTAATTAAAAATATTTTTTGATAAATGTATATATATATATATA
>QZWW01000078.1:0-20518 GCA_004337795.1 Cryptosporidium viatorum
GAAGAGAGGGAGGGGATGACTACTGATTAGATTAAAGAAAATAGTAAAATTAAAAATGAATTAAAATATAAATCTATAATAGGTTGATTAAAAGATTGTTCAGTGAATTAATGTAGTAATTACTTTCAATTTGTAGCAATTTGGCAGCAAATAAATGATTTTTTTTTTTGTTTCGCCGAAATTCTCTTGAAAAGAAAAGGGAACTTTAATATTCCAAAAAAAAAAAATGGGTTGAGCATTCTGCTTTAAATGTTATTAGAATGTTTAATATTCTTTTTTAAAGCCTTGTTCATGGCTCTTCTGTCAGATTTGCTAGTTTTTAAGTTATTATCAACAAATATTGGAAGAATGATCATTGGGACAACGGATGGTTGTCTAGAGGCTCTGGCGATTGCATCAAGTAGGAATTTTCTGGTTTGGAGCGAGTTCACACCTTTAATTTCCAGCACTGGTCCTTCATGTTTTCGAGATTTGAAATTCTTAAAACTGTAAGGGTTTGTAAAGAAACTCTGGATTCTCTTAATTTGTTCATTCAAAAACGATTTGATATTCAAACCAGAATTAACTGTGCTATCGTTAATTAATAAAATAAACCCTGGCTTAAGTTTGTTTCTGTATGATCTATTCTTCAAAGATGGCTTATATTTGTTTTGAATCTTTTTAACAAGTTTCTGAGCTCTAGAGTAACCTTTTATGTACAATTGAGGGAATGACATAGGAATTACAACAGACCTTGGACCATTTGCCTTGAGTGATCTAATATCCAACTCTCTAGAATTCATTAAATAAAGTTTGAAAATAGTTTCGCTTAAATTAGACAATTTGTTATTATATCTTTCCTTGACTTGCTTAGAATTCTCGAATTTCATTTCAAACTGAAGTTTGCTAAATTCTAAGTCAGAAACTGCTGGTGAAATGGCATCTTCTGGTATTTGGAGATCGAAATTCTTATCAACATTTCCAGATTCAGAGAGTCTAAGCTGCTCACTTAAGTTCTCCTTTCCTACTCTTACTGGAATGATTAAGAATTTTGCCATAGATAAATCTGGACTCATCTCTAGATACTTTAATGCTACTCTATAAATCTTCTGAGCTGCAAAGTGGCTTCTAACTCCGCCAACAATACAAGTTCCCAACTTTGTCCTCTTTGACTTACTTGTAGTCGTATTATTTAATTGAAGTGCTCCCTTGACACATAGAGCCAAGTCAATTAACGGAATAACAAGCATTCCCTGGTTATATTCAACATTCATGGAATACTCTACAGAAGAGATACTATTCTTTTTACTAGAGAAATCACCCAAGCTTGCAAAGCTATTGGGTAATTTCTTCTCTGAGAAAGGTCTAGTTGAAAATGCCAAAATAACTACTCTTCTTGGAGAATGAGACTTTTGTTTCTTAACTGCTTGATGTAATACCATTCTCTGGAATAAATTTAATCCTCCCAAATTTGGAATATAACTTTGAGGGGAAACCAATGGAAGCGCAACCCAACGGTGTTTGTCCATGGCTTTGTTCCAACCTTTCAAATCTGAGAACTTATCAATATACAACTTAGCAACCTCACCTGGAAAACTTATTTGTTTTAGGAATGATTTGACGTATATATTCTTAACCTTAGAGACTCTTTTTGAAAATCTCCTTACATCTAAAGGACGTTTTCTTGATTCTGAAGTATCTCCAGAAATTTTCTCGCATCCCAACTCCTTCATCTTTAGTTGATTTGTTATATCCTTACATTCCTCAAACATCTGAGAAGAAATGGAAACAGGACTAGCTTCAAAGTTCTCATTTTCTAAATTTTGTACAAAATTATCAGAGTATAACTTTTTATCATAACTACTTAAAGATGGATCCAAGTAACCAAAGCTAGTAATTTCTTTACTCTTTGGAGCTTGATTTTGCATATCCTTCAATTTTTCTACTGATTCCAAAGGCTTTGGAATATTGCTTCTATCCATCATCGGATTTTCTATTGCCATATTACTCAGCTTATTGATCACTGAATCATCATCGTCAGAAACTTCTTTTAGAATTAATTTTTTTGAAATTTCCATCCTTGGATCAGTTATCAATGTTGAGATAATTTCCTCCCTGGTTGCTTCTCTCTCCACTTCAAATCCATCTACATTATCCTGTAACCCTTCAAGTTCTATATTTGAATTACCGTTCGTTTCTTTTCCATCCATAGCCTTTATTTTATTAGAAACTATATCATTTGCTGCACACTGGCCCATATCATAAAGCTCTTCTTCTGAGTATTCAGGCTTTTGAACTAACATGAACTCTTCACTACTTTCTGGCAGATCATCGTCAACAAATGACTTCATTATTACAGTCTTTGATGAATTCTCTTTACCCATACCATTATCTTCATCATCATCTAGTAGAACAGAAACCTCGTGCTCTTCATCTAGATAGTTACCAAGCTTACGCTTTCTATCCAAGATTTGTCTCCTTCTTCTATTAGTGGGGGTGTCCAATCCTTCATATACAGATCTTCCTGTTATTTCTGGTTCGTAATTCCAATATTGATAATCCGGAATATTTGGCATTCCAAATGCTTTTCTCCTATTATTCACAAAATCTCTTAAATCTCTATTATATTGAGACATTTCTGGAGCTTTGTAATATCTAGGGGTAGGAATCATAGAATTTCTCAAAATTGGACTATTAATTAATGTTTTAGAATACTGATCTTCAATTGGATTAGGATAACTGGAGCCCTGTAAACTTCTGTAAGCATCTGGAATAACACTATCTTTTCTAAATGGAAGCATTTTAACTGGATCTATAATATTACCTCTCCTCGCACTATTTAATTGGTAGTAATCTCTCGGAATAAATGTTGAGAAATCATCAAACTCTGAAAATTCGTCATCAATAATATCTTCACTGTCTGAATAATCTAACTGATTATTTCCCAAATAAGGAGGCATTATCACTTTTCTTTGACGGTTTCTCTTCAATAGTTTTCTGCTGCGAGGATCTGTTTTATCGAAACTTTCCCAGCTTCCATCAAAAAGATTTTTTTGTTTTGGAATACCCAAATCATCATAGATTTCTGATAAAGCATCCCTGCAACCTTGAGGGCCCTGGTTCATCAAATATGTGATCTTTGAAAGCTTTTCTGGTGATAGGTCTAATCCTGAATAAGATCTATTTGGCCTATAAACTCTTTTATTATTATCTTCTAAATCTTTATCCAAGTCAGTGCTCTTCAAGAAGTATTCCAAGGCTTGAGGGGCCTTATTTCTCTTTAAGAGCCTATTTACCGTCTTAATGTCCTCATCGTTTAACAATGCTGGTAATCTTCTACCTACTCTTTGGCTTGGGTGTTTTGAATGTTTTGACCTTTCTGTTCTTGATAAACGCTTGTTCGGGATCTTCAATACATTCAATAACTTGTTCAAAGCCTTTTCATCTCCATTCTTTTTATCTCGAAGAACTCTAATCTCATTAACAACGTTTGGTGTAATATACCTCCTTAACTCCTTCTGAACCGGCTCTTGTCCAGATAAATCAATATCCAAGTTATCTAAAAGCTCGTCCAATGCCTCTTTTGGACCCAATACATCCTTTAACTTTAGAATATACCTAGAGAATGCGGGTGTGACGGGTTCCAAGTCATATGGACGACGAGCTGCATTTTCCCTTTGTCTCCTTTTTCTATTCTTTCTCTTCCTCCTCTTTGATCTTTTACCTTCAGTTCTTGATTCTGGACTGTCATCAATATTATTTTCCAGCTCATCTAATAAATAATCCAAAGCATTCTTTACTCCATTTTCCTTGTCTTTTAGCAAAAAATTCATCCTCTTGACGACCTTTGGATCAATTCCTAAACTCAACAAAGCTTCCTTTTCCTCCTTACTCTTTGTTAAGCCCTTCTTTCTACGTGAATTCTTTCTATTCTTCTCATTCCTCTTTTTCTCACCAGACTTTGATTTGATTGGTTTTGATTCTAAGTTCTTTATCTCTTCATTAATAAAATCATCCCATTCACTCAAACTTATTTCTTCCTCTTCTACCTGAGAAGTATCCATAGCGTTATTCTCATTAGAAACTGAGACTTCTTCTGAATCACCGTTATTGTTTATTTTATTTATGGAATTGTCCTTGTTTTTCTTTATA
The DNA here is from genome assembly GCA_004337795.1 of Cryptosporidium viatorum. Taxonomy (NCBI): domain Eukaryota; phylum Apicomplexa; class Conoidasida; order Eucoccidiorida; family Cryptosporidiidae; genus Cryptosporidium; species Cryptosporidium viatorum. The sequence continues at coordinate 4,132 of QZWW01000078.1, forward strand.
CGAACAACTTTTAAAGGTTTCAGATTGGATTTACCACTATTACTTTCTAGAGGATAACTGTCTTCAGAATTTTTTTGAATATCTTCTGATACTGATGTTTCAGACTCATTGTCGCTCTTTTCCAACTCATTCGTTTTCTCTAAATCCTGAGAAATATCTGAGCTATAGTCATCGTTTAAATCAATAAAATCATTTAAATGGAGCTTTTTAATAAGAGCCTTCAACGCCTCAAAGTCTCCAGAATCGTCATTCAAATCTCTCCTCATTCTTCTAATTTCAGAAAGATCGTGTTTATCAATCTTAATCTTCTTGTTAGCTTCTCGCATCTTTTCTAAGCTCAATAGACCATCAGAATCGCCCTTATCAAATTTATTACTTCTTTTTTGCTTATTTTTCATTCTTATTCCTTTCTTTCCTGTGTCCACTAGATCCAGTATTTCAGTTTCAATACTTAATGGGACACTTGGATCCAAGTCATCATCATATCCTGCTGCCATCAATATTCGTTTAGCTAAAGGACCTAATTCCTCAAAGTCTTCATCATCTTCATCAGATCCAGATTTGGATGTTTCAAGCATTTCAGATTCACCATATAAGTTCGAACTTTCATCTTGACTCGAACTTGCATCCATACTTGAGGATTCAGAAGAACTCTCAGAAGTCTCAATTTCATCCTCTCCAGGTATTAATTTGAAAGTTACTCTCTTGTCTTTCTTATCTCTCCCTTTCTTGGATTTACCTTTACCTTTTTGTTTCTTTGAACCTCTTCTCTTACTTTTATTCTTGCCTTTTCCTTTCATATCTTTTTCAATCTCAATAATACTGTAGTCTTCAACGTCATATTCACTTTGATACTTAGGTTTTTCTTTACCACTTAAAGATTTACCACCTTTATACTTTGTTCTTCCTTTGTTACTAAACTTCTTATTATCTCTCCTTTTAGATTGCAGTTCTTTAACCACTAAATCAATAGAGGAGTCAATCACATCATCTTGAATTGAGTCATCCCAACGCCTTCCGATAGTATCATAGTAATACCATAATGGTTTATCATTTCTTTTAAATCTTGGCTTGGAAGAATTACTCTCTTTGAGTTTTTTCATGTAGTTCCAGTCATCTTCGTTCGACCTTCTTAAGTAATCCAAGTCACTAACCCCATACCCAACCTTTTTCTTTTTAGGCCTATAGATACCTTTTCCGTCTAAAACATCTAAAATAGAATTTTCATTCAAATCATAATAGTCACTAATAATTTCCATAGGATCTTCTTGACCAAACTCATTAACCTTGTGAGACTTTGGATATCTTTTGTAAATGTCTACCCTACCATTTTTTCTCGTTTTATCTGGTCTTCCGTATCTATTCAAATGATCTTTATTCATTCCCAAGATTTTTCCAATTAAATATGGGTTTCTTTCATTGAATCCCGATGACTCTTGCAAAAAGTCACTCTGTGAAATGCTCAAAGGAGATTCGATATCAATATCATCATCATTAAAAATATACCTTCTTATTGGGTTAAAGTTGGGATTTTTACGTCTGCGATTCTTATTTAACCTCCAATTATAGTTGGCAGGGTAAATCCCTGTATTAATATCGGAATACTTGCCTTCTGGAATGCTATCAAAGTAGATATTTTTAGTAATTAGTGGAGAAGCTCTAGAAGATGGATAAGATCCCAACATCTCCAAATTAAGGTCATCATCATCATCATCATCAAAATAGTTCTCAGGAATTTCTAGAGACTCTACATCATATCCGGCGTCATCACTAATATCCTGAAGTTCTAGACTGAGAATTCCCCCTGGATTTCTTCCTGTAGGATCTAAAAATACTTTCTTGACGGAAGGTTTGCCCTCAATGATTTCACCTGTTGAATCTGATTCAATTGCAAACTCAAGCCTTCTTTCACGGTCTCTTTGTTCTTCAGTACCAAAGTACCATATGGGCATATCTGGTTTAGAAAACCTGAGCCTATGCTTTCTTCGCCTACTGCTTCCAGGATACATTGAACCATTTCCTTTATGTCCATTTAACTCTTCTAGTAATTCGATTTCTCTATTTTCCGCATCCCTGAATAGTTCTCTTAAATAATTGACTGTTTCTCTATCCCAACCATCCGGGATCAATCCCATTTCAAATAAATTTTCTAGACCAGCATTCAAATAAGGGTTTAGCTTATAAGATTTATATCGAGAATTTGGTCCCATTCGTTCATAAATATCAGTAATAAACTTATCCAAGTTTTTATCTGATGGAATTTCTGAGAAATACCACTTACTGCCAGGGTATTTTTCATCTTCTTTTGCGAGATTATATACTGAGCTGGGGATGAACTCATTCAATACCTGGATTGGTAAAATTAGTCCATCATCGAAGTAAACGGCTTCTCCTATTCTATCTCTAAGCCATGGATATTTAATTAAAAGTTTCTCATTAAAGTCAGGATCTCCATAATTAGCCTCTTCAATAATTTTAAGAGCATTATCTCTATCCAAAGACTCTAGCCAAGAATATTTGTCAGCTGATATTCCTTTACCAAAAGTACCCCCAGTACGATACTCCATCCAAGAAGGTTTATGCCTTGGTGAGTAATTTAATCCCTCATTGCGTCTGGACTGTATATTTTCAAGTACAAAATCATCTATTTCGTCATAATGGCTAAACCTGGGATGAAATTTAAGGAGTTGTGTCTCTGGAACTCTGAAATCGCCGTGAAAACTATCTTCAGGAAGCATATCTCCAACCAAGACAAGGTGTTCAATATCTTCCGGATATTCTCCACTAAAGACTCCCTTATTCCTTAGGTCAGTAAATTTGGGTACAAAGCTATAGTAAGAGTACTCTTCTCCCATTTGATTCTCAGGGCTTGTTTCTCTACCCAAAATTCCCCTAATAGCTTCTTCTTCACCCCATTCTCCAAGAAGTCTAACCTCATCACTCCAGTCTCCATGAAGTTTGTCATCATCCCAGAATGTTCCTCTCTCAATTTCCTCCTTCCATTTTCTTCTCAGTTTTGCTCTTTCTTGAGGCTCAATTTCTTCCCATCGATACAGACCCTTTGGTAGCTTTAGCATATATTCTAAGGGAATATCACCCTCGTTCTTCACAGTTAGGAGTGGCATTTTATTTGCATCCCTGTATATTAGCATCAAATCTACAGGATCTATAATATCTTCAAAATCTCCAGTTGGTCTTCGCCCTTTTTTTATATTTCTCAAAGCATTTTCCCTCAGTTTTAAAATTTTATCTCTTTTATCTACCGGATACTTTAAAAGAACTCTTTCGCCGATAGTAGTGAGATACGGATCTCCTTTAATATCCTGAATTAAGTCGTAACCTCTTCTTCTCCTTCTGTTCCTCATCCTGGGTGAATCATTCAATTCATGTATATCTCTTCTTCTTCTTCTTCTGGGACCTGATCTAGATAAGCCCAAGTCATTATCAAGAACATCTTCACCTCTAGGTTTCCTGCCTCTTCTTCCTCGTCCATTCAATATGGGATCTTCATATTCATCAAATTGTTCCCTGGGTCTATGTCTTCTTCTACGATTCATAAGAGTTGATTTTTTATCTAGAGGCTCAAAGCCTTCTTTCTTTCTAGATCTCCTTGGACGTCTTCCAGAAAGCCTATTTTCTCCGTATTCATCATCAAGAATTTGCTTTGTTCTTGGATGTCTGTCGAGCCATTCTTGTTTTTCATCTTCAGTAAAGGTTTCCCATTTTTTTGGAAGCTTGGGTTTTTTTGGATGTCGTCTAGAACGTCTTTTGCCATTTCTTTTACTATCTTCATTCTCGCTTTCTTCGCCTTCACTAACCTCAGTTCTATCTGAATCGTTTCCAGTGTATTCATATTCTGTTCCTTCTGGATCCGCATCATCTATATATACAGTTTCCGTTCCGGGAGATCCATCGCTTCCTGCTTCATTAATATACCTTTCTTCAAAATCTGAGTCATTTCCATTCTCACTAATGTACCTAACACTGTCTTCTTTCTCATTATCTTCTACATAATCATACTCTGTTCCTGGATACTCATTAGAATTCTCACTCCCATCTCTATAAATGTAACTTAGACCATTATTATCCCCATTTTCATCCATTATCATATAACTCATTCCTGGGTCAGTATTCTCTGCTTCACTTTCCAACTTGTAACTGTAATCGTTTCCTCCTTCAGAATCATCGCCCACATATTGATAACTATAACTCTCCATGTTTGGGTCATAATGGTCACTTAAGACTTCATATCCCATATCAGATGGTCCAAATCCTTCAGAATCACCTTTATATTCATATTCTGTCCCTTCACTTTGCCCTTCTAATACGCTCAATACCTCGGTCTGATCTTCAGACGCATCTTCACTTAATTCTCCTTTACCTAAAGTAGGATCTTCATCAATTGAATCTTTGAGATTTAGTTTATTATTTTGTAAAGGATTCACTTTGTATTTAGTTAGAGGTATTACTGCGTCTGGAAGTTTATAATCAGCTGGAGTCTGAGCAACTGCAGATATTTCCGAGACTTTTTCTGACTCTGTGGGTACCATTAATTCATCATTTGGGATATTATCAAGATTATCATTATATTCAGAACTTATTTCATCTTTAGCATTCTTCATATTTTTGTTCACCACATTATATCGTCTCCAATCATCAGTTCCATCATAATACTGTTCTAACAAACTCAAAGTGTCTTTAACACCTTTATCATAAGTTCTCCCAAGACCTTCAGCTGAACTTCTTGTTGTAATTCCTGGCCTTGATACTATGGGATTCCCACTATTCTTATTTGGCCCATTAGTACACTCTGATATTTCTAAAAAAAATGATAATAAAATTATAATTAAACTCAATTGAGAGTAGATCCGCCCTCTTTCTGCATTCATTATACTCTCAATTTTGCAAATATTAAAAATACTTAAAAGTTAAAACTTAGCCAACCTGGCTTTTATTATGATAATTAATCAATATTAATTAATCTGAAATTGATTATCTCTTGGTATAGTTTCAAATACATAATATTACTTCATCTGATTTCTTTTTGTACCGATAGTAAGTTAAAATTAACTTTTCCAGTTAATTAATATCTGTTGGTTTCTTTGCTCTATTTGTTATGGCCTTATGTGTCTTTGCTATGGGTTTATCACTGTAATAGCCTTTTTTTTTTTTAGTCTTAGTGTGTGTTGTGTACTTTGTGTGTTCGCGGATTATTTACACACTGCATTTTGCTCCTTTTTTTGTATTGTAAAAACTTAGTTAGAAGTTCAAATAAATATGATTTAACCATGTTAATATATTTATCATTATCTTTAGTATAATTTTATATATGGTTATTTTCATTAGTCCTTATGAATTTATTTCTAGGTTCAATATGCATTGACATTTTTTAACATGCAATATAATATTGAAAAATTCTGCCGCCACTATTTTAGTTTTTAACTTTACAACATTAACAAATTTTATCAAATTTACCGGTATTCATGCAATTACAAATGATAATTTTTTTTCTTCGTTAAATTACATGCAATTAGTTTGCATGCAGCCTAATAAAAATTCTATTATATTAAAGTTTTACGTTAAATCTCCAGAATGTCAAAAAATTGTTAATAAAAGGAAATCAAATTCATCTAAAATGTGGGAAATAATACTATTGGAATTCATTTCTTCCCCCAATATATAATTTTTGAATTTTGTTTAAAATCAATCAAAATTTATTTATCGTGGTTAAATTAAATTAGTTATAAAGCAATATGATAATGGCTGCCCGCCAAACAATTTATCAATAATACATGCAATGTTGAAAAAAAAATTTAAAGATTTAAGCTGGTAGGAAAGAAATATTAGAATTGAGTAAATCAGGAAAATCGAATATAAGCAGAGTGAAATTCATTAATAAAGTTAATATAATCCGAATTAAATTGAAGGGATAAAGCGGAAGGGCTGATCTAATAATTTATCCAAAAAAGAATTTTGGTTTATATCAAGAATTGAAAGTGAAAATTTTCATATTCAGACATGAATCTTTAGTTTATATATTCTAATTACTTATTTGTTAAAAATTATGTTGAGATACGGGAATTTCTTGGTTTTTGTCAATTTATTGACTCTAATGGTACTGCAGGGCCAGTTTGGACATATTTACTGCAAATCTTTTATTAAAGAAACAGCCGAAGGGGAAATTAATTTTGAAGAAAATGCTGCCAATCAAGTTAATTTAGTTTCGCAAGACGCTGTTGCTGAGGAAGGTAAAGTTGAAGTGATAAGTATGAAAGATTTACTCAAGGGAGTGTCAAAAAATAAAGTGAAGGCTGAAGATGAGTTAACAGAATCTGAAATAGATTTTACAGATAATGATTATTCTATTCCAACTGAGTCAAGCAGTGATGGCAGATCAACAGGAATGAGCAGAGGAAGAAGCAGAAATAGACGTTTTAAGTTTAGATTTGGAGAAGTTGCCGCTGATTCTTCTAATGAAACAAACGACAGCTCTGTTAATTCAGAACCTGAAAAACAGGTCGAAGAAAAGAAAGCAAAACCAATCCAAAATGTAAAAGAAAAATTTTTGGAATCTGATACAAGTTTGCTTTCTGTTTTTGGAGAAGAAAAATCGGAAAGTACAGTATTATTTGATAAATCTGACATTTCCGCAAATAGTGATGCTGAAACAGAACCTGAAGAAATGAAATCTCCAATCCCAATCATTCCAATTGAAGATGAGGTAAAATCAAAGAATTCAGTAGATCAGGTGATTCAGTTATTGCATCAACAATCTAATTTGGAGGCATTGAAAGAGATGAAAAAAAAGAAGGAGTTAAAGAAGGAGAAGTTAGAAAATCAAGAAATGGTCATGGATAAGTTAATGTCAGTAATAGATTCTATGCAAAAAAGGTCGCCCTTAAAAAAAGAATATGCATATGGTGCAGTAATGAATTATAATATTAATGACCTGAATAATCAAGAATATATCTACGAAGAGAATTACATGGATACTAAAAAGGATGGAAGAGAAGACTCTTTAAAAAGATTAAGAGAATTCGAAGAAAGGAAGATCAAAAATGAACTAAAGAATGCATCAATGGCAAGGAAATTCTATTCAAAACCTAGTATTGCCCTTGCTTCTGAGCTTAATGCTTATTCATCGATGTTTGGTTCCAATGCAAAAAAGAATAGTTCTGGTTCTGGCTCAGAAAAAAATGAAATACTTGTAATGAAGAACCAAGCTTTACTTAATCCCAGAACTAAATCTATAGGTGTAGGATTCTCAGATAGTTCCAATGAAAGTGTCAGTGGTCAAGGCTATATTCCTGAATCTGGTAGAAACTTTCCTGGAGACATTTCAAATGAATCAAGACCAAATATTGAAGAATATCAAAATCATAGCGAAGATGAAGCTTTTCCTATTAAAAATCCAACACAGTCCCAAAATCACACAAGTTATTCAACAAGTTCACCTAATAACTCGGATCATACAGCTGAACGAGAGGAAGAACTGACTGATCCAGGAGAAAAGACTGAAAAAGGACATTTTGATAGTCCCATAAAAGAACTTGAATCAGAGTTAATGAAATTACAAGATTTGGCAGAACTTGACTTAAAAAAAAGTACAGCCTCAAATAATTTTGGAAGGATTAAACCAAAGAACTTCTATAATCATGATGAATATTTAGTTAGAACTTCAAGTCCAGAAAATAACATCTTAACAAAAGGAAAAGTTGGAGTTGGAAGAATTAGGAGGACCAAAGAGAGCAGGGAAATTAAAACACATTCCCCAGAAAATAAATCAGTTTCTAAGCCTTTTGTTACGGTTGGGAGGCTCAAATCCCCAACTAGAGCAACATCAATTGATAAAATGAGACCTATTAAAGAAGACGATGATTCAAATTTCGATTATGATACAGCAAAAGGGGTTTTTAACATTAGATCAACTAAAGTAGCCATGGATCATCAAAATGAAAGGTTGGGAATGGAAAAGCAGCTAAGAAACCCCCACAATGTCCCATGGTTTGTTCCTTCTGACCTTTTGGAAACAAAGGAGACCCATTTTTTGGGAGATAAACATCCTACAAGAAGTGAGCCTAATGCTTTTAGAAGAGGTATGATGGCCTCCATGCCTCATAATATGGTTGGTAGTTCATTTCCTGCAGGTCTTGGACCTCCTATTGTAAGAGTGCAAAAGGTTAAGGGGGAGGTAAAAAAGAATGTTATTAGAAGAAAAATATGAATACTCAATTAGATGCTTTAAAAATATCAAAACTATAAATAATTACCTCTTCGTCTGTTTTTTATCTTATTTTACGCTCTTGCATTTTTTTCTCAGGTTTTTTTCTAATATTAATTTCACTTGGCATGCGGTTTTACATGCGGATGCACTTTTGGCGGGAACATCAAATGTTAAAATTTCAAAAATATTGATAAATTAAATAACGAGAGCTAGTAAAACCATTTTTCTTTTAAAGTTTTAAGTATATGTTGAATTTTTTGGAAAACTGGTCATGCTAAGGTTAAAATAGGATATTCTAACATTGAAATCGTTGAAATAGATGGATTTTGGCTAGGTGTGTAAGTGATCAAATTGTTACACACAAAATTACCCAAATAATACGTAGGCAGAAGAAAAAAAGTAAGAAAATTCGCGAAAAGGGCAATAACAGGTTTTTTTTAAAAAAAGGAAAGGAGGAAGCTTTCAAAAAACAAAATTCTGGTCGGGATTAATGTAATAATCGAAGACAAAGAAACGAAACAAACAGATAATTATTAAGATACAGTGGTCTCACTCTGAATAATGAGACTATATTCGTGCTTTCTATTGTTTGTCTTTTATTTTGTATGCTCTAATCTACAGAAACTGGATACTGTAGATAGCATTAAGCTTCACAAAGGTACGATCGACCAAAATATTCAAACAAAGGATGAAGCTAAAGAAAGCAGCAGGGAAATGAATGATGAGGAGCAATTAAATCAAGAAACAAGCAGTGATAATAGTAATAATAATGACGATAAAAATAATGATTCCTCTGTAGGTACTGAAGAGAAATCAGATTCAAAAAGAGGTGAAAAAGAAGAAGAGAATAAAAGTGACATTTCTGAAGTGTCTGATGAAAAAAAGGATGATAGCGCGAAAACTGACGCAGAAGAGGATCAGAACAGCTTTGTTAATGGGCAGGATGAGGCCGGATCTGTGTCAAAAGGCGAAAAAATAGAAGATGTAGCTATGGAACATCAAATTAAAGACACAGTGAAAGAAGAAGATGAGAAGAATGAGTTAAAAAAGCTGGAAGAGTTTAAAAAAAGTGAGACATTAGAGAAAGAACCCGAAATAGAGAAGATATTGGAAAACCATACGGAGAATGAGAAGAAGTATGAGGTGGAAAGTGAGATAATTTCAAAGACGAGTACAAGTATTTCCGATGTAAAAATGACGGATGAAAATGAGTTTACAATAGATCATCCAGCAGTAAATCAAGTAATCAATAAGATCATTCAGCCTTCGAGTGAAGAAAAACAGCTTCAAATAGAGATGAAGGATGACTTTGAGCCAGAAAGTGGTATGGATGAGAGTAAGCAAACAAAATCTGTAGTACTAACCTTCGATTTATCTTCTGAGGATCTTTCCAGCAAGATTTCCCTCATCTCTGATTCAAAACTGACTCTAACAAGATATATTGGTATGAATCCCCAAAAAGTAAAAATTACTCTTGTGGATCCAACAGTAAAATTTGGTTCACTACAAACAAGACTTTCTGAGCTATCCAAGTATGAATCAATGCAATTTGAGTTGAGTCAAAAAGTTCCTGGAAAGGCTGATGTAATCTCTTTAAGTGAAATTTCGAGCCAAATCCCTATAATACTTCAACAGCACAACACCACAACTCTTAGATTCCTATTAGAAGCTGTAGACTCCCAAACTCAATTTGGTATACTTTCAAATATGGACGGAGTGGGGCCTACCATAGTACTTGAGTTAAAGCCTACAGTTGAATCTAATTCGACTTGGATGTATACCATTACGGGAGTTGCCATAATTGTTGTCATTATTGGGGTTTCTATTGCACTATACTTCCAGAACAAGAACAAAGAATTTCAGAAGATTGAGAATATGCCTCTTTTAAATAATAAGGTTTAATTGCTACTATTATTTAATTGCTATTATTACTACCTTTAATATACCTATGTAATTTTCTTTTAGATTTTTTTTTCTTCTTATGTATAAATATTAGATATTAGTAGAGTTTCCCCTTATCTGTCTTTACCATCTATCCTTAATTAGGTGATTAAGATAATTAGTAAGGAGGATGAAAACGAAAACTAAGACAAAGACAAAAACAATGAAGAAAATGGAAAACTGAAGAAAAAAAATCGTCTTTCAGTAATTATTTTTGAATTAAATTCCAAAATCAGAGTAAATATCAATGGTATTTAAACAAATAAACATCTCAACTTATTTTAAATAAAACTTATTTTAAATAACTTTAAAATCATAACCTTTAATATTATCAATTTCTATTTTTAGCCACTTTTTTTCATACTATTCCATTTGGCGGGCATACAGGAGTGACATGCAAAACTACTTGCAAGTATTTAATCCAAATCCATTAGTGGCGCCAAGTGAAAATTCGAGGATAAATAGGAAAATTCCTTGTCAGAGAAAGAGATAAAAAGAAAAGGAAAAAAGTGTAGATTTAAGAATTAATCAGAGATAAATAAGTTGCTAAGAGCTGCGGGTAATGTAAGAGAGAAGTTGGAAGGTTTGAGGTCAGAAGAGGATAATTATGGTCAAAAGCCATTCAATAGCATTGATTTTTTTGGCTTTATCACTCTTATGGGCTTTTGATAATGGGATCATAGGCGTTGTTGCCAGGAAAAAGTCCAAGTACAAGATTGATAACCCAGAGTTAGGGCCAGAATCGAATTTGGATCGTTCAAAAAGATTGAGAGAAGGGACTTTCGAACCAAGTGAGTTTGGAGTAATCAGGAGCGATCATTTGCAGATAATAGGGTCAGAATATGGCTTGATGGCGCAGCTTCCTATTCGAGGTCACCAATCCTTTGACACCTCAAGGATTCGATCTAAGTCAATTTTGAGTGATCAGGATCATGGAATTGAACTAATTAAACCTTATGAAGGGGTTTATGTTGACTATAATTTGACCAGCTTTTCTAATTTTATATCCAGGATTGTCGAAATGGATTTGGAGATGCATTTAACTTTTAAGGAGGTAGCTGACAAGAAATTATCTATTAGGAGAAGAGAAAGAGAGGTTTTGAGCTATTTGAATTCTCATTCTAATTCAAAAAGTTTTCGTGAACAGAATCATGAGAATCTTAATTTGATTGAGTTTCATAGTATAAGCTTTCTATTTTTGGCAGGTTATTTTAGGAATGGGAATAAACCATCTGGCTATGGTAATTCATTACGAGATTTTGTATTAGTATTCAAAGACAACATTACATTATCTAGACAAAATGCTAATCAGTATTATGCTAAATACGGTATAACAACCTTCAAGGATAGGCTAACAGCTATAATGAATGGAGAAAAAGGTATGCCAGCTGAGCGTAAGGACCTTTTTTCGGATGGTAAAATCAATGTAGATCATCACAAGTTATCTTTTCTATATCTACCACATAATGAGACACAATTATATTTTTCAATGGATGGAACCCAGCGATGGATACTTCCAAAGTTACATATTAAAGCAATTCAGACTCACCAAGAAGCAGATAACGAACCAGAGTTACCTTCTAAAGATGAAGACTCGAATTCGAAGAAAGTTGTAATTATCACATTTTTAATGTTATCAATGTTTACATCTTTCATTATATTATTTTACATTATAATCGCATGGTACCTTAGAGGAGTTCAAAAGCATTCCTGAGATTATTTCCATCTTTCACTAAAATAGTAGTTATTTAGCTTTAGATAACCACTATATAACATTAACATAAACAAGTTTAGGTTTCTAATAATGTACCTTTCTACTAAACATTATATTGTAAATATTAATTTTCGTTAGATTCTTCAATTCTTTCAATGTATATGGGAGACATTGGGTCTGCTTCTTTAATAAGACTAAGCTCGAATTTGTGTTTGGCAATCTTTGGATTACTATTTAAAGGAGGCATTTTTGAAATGTCAAGCGGATTTATTCTCAAAAAGTAGATATTCTTTTCAATTGAGTCCACATTATCAAATATAAGTAATTGAGCTATTCCTTGTACTGGACTTTGTTCCATTATAATTTCTTTGTTGTCATTACAAATCACTATATATAAAATCTGCAAATAAAAGTGGATCAAAGTTTGTCTTTTCTTCTTTTTCTTCTTCCAATCCCTGCTCCAATTTCAACAAGGATGGATAACTTACCTCGTTCTTAAACACAAAACTACTTTCTGAAATAGGGTATTCAAGCCTCCCATTGCAGGGCATCTTTATTAAGACTTCTTCTGTAGAGCTTGAGAATCTTTCTTCAGATAAAGCAATACCATTCAGTTCAAGCCAAATAACACCAATCGGGTCTGCTATTTGAATGATGGACGAATTAAAACTTTGGTCCAATAAGTTCAGAGTGGTTTTTTCCTCAGATTTGTTTTGTTGGAGAGATTCTGTATATCCTCTAGAAGGTGAAATAAGGTGTTTGGCTATGACTTTGTCTTTTTCAATACAAATAAATTCAACAATTTGCTCTCCTTTTACAAATACTTTTCCATGTTCTTTCCCCCAAGCTGCTCTTCCATTGCAAGGCATAAATAAAGGAATTGCAATCAGATTGCTTTCAAATATCGGAGGGTAATAGTCTTCCAATATTCTTAGTATAATTTCTCCCTTTCTAACTGAGAATCTTTGGCTTAAATTCAATTTTGAGTTTAAGTCATTAGATATTTTTAAAATCAGTCTTCCATTCAAAAACTCTATAACTTTACCTTTAAATTGACTATATCTCTCTCTTACACTCCCATTAATGCAATAAATTATATATAGGGATTTATTTTCTTGAAAAATTAGTGTTTCTTCAAGTTCTATATTAAATTGTATTTCACCATCACAGGGAGAAATTAGAGATGCCCATATATACTCTGAATTTTCTCTTAATAAACTTTTTCTATAATTTAAAGATTTTTCTCTTAAATTAATTTTCAATCTATTTTTTTTTGTTTTTTCATCCTCTTTTTTAAGCCTTCCAAACTCATCTAAATTGAGTTTATTATCTCCTCTGTAGAATATTACATTCGAATTTTCAAGAATTCCAGCTCTAAAATCAGTATTGAATGTATTTGGAGTGACGTTTTTAAAGTTATTTGGAATTTGTTCACCAAATCTAAAGAATTCATTTATCACAGGAATAAAAGATTTCCCTGAGAAAATCTCTTCGTCTGTAATATTACTACTCTTGTCATTAATTTTCCATATTTTATTAATTTCTTTAACACCAATATAGTCTTTATAATACCAATAAAGTTGTCTCTTTTCAAATTCAGATAGTTCTGACTGTTTTGAGATTTTTGGCGTTCTTTCCTCATAAGGTTTGAATTTTTCTTTTTGTTTTTTAATCATCTTGAAAAACTTCATGATTACTGAGCATGATATTTCTTCTGTTAAACTGTGAAATACTCCAAAAAAAACTATATATATTATTCTTAAATACCTATTAATGACCATCTCTATATTATTATTTATGAAAATTAGACTTTTCTTTTATTTGCTTTACTCAAGTAAATTTTTTAAGAAATATTCATATTTTTTTTTTCTTATTATTATTCAATTTATTTTTTGCCTCATGCAAAAAATGCAAATGCACCGGTNNACCGGTGCATTTGCATTTTTTTTCTTACCCCCATAATCATCCAATTCCTCTAAGTAGAAATTTTAGTTTATAATTATTAAAAAGAAGAAAAAAATTAGAAATTAGAAATATATCTACTAATATAGAATTGTTAAAATTTACTGCAAGAATTTGGTAAAGTCGTGTTAAGTTAAATATATATAATGTGAATATTATCATTAGAATGTTTTCATTAATCTTGTTTTTAAGTTTATTTTTAATTATAACAAGAATTCAAGGGATGGATTTGAACGATGATAAGCAAATACTAATAAGAGAATTGGGTATTCCCTTAAGAATGAAAGCATTTGGAAAGATTAGAGTGTCTAGTTTAAGAAATATTAATTATAAAGCTCAAAAGGAGAATAATTACTATAGAGTAGAAATAAATCATTTAGATACTATTAATAGATTTCAATTATCCTATAATTTGAAAATAAGTGATAAAAATGTCAAGTTTTCATCTTGCGGTTTTAAGTATAAGTTTAATAATACAATCCTTCCAATGCTTGTAAATAGAGGAGAGGTAAGTTAAAAATTGTTTGATTTAAATGTTTTTTTTAAATAAATAACAATTATAAGTTATTAGGAAGTTTGATTTGTGGGGAAGAACTTAGCTCAGGAAAATTAACATCAGAGTTACCAATATTGGCTTATTGTTATGGACAGGTTCAGCTTGCTTATCCATTTCTACCACTTCCAATAATTCTTTTAAAAGAAGAAGATATGTTTTTGATTCAATTATGTGCGAAAAGGTTTCCAGATTTTAAAGGAATTCCTTATAATTTTCCAATAATTCCTCAAGATCAGAAGATTTCATTTAATAATACATTATTTGAAACAAATTACTTAAATCTTGGAAATAAAAGCTCAAAGATATTTTATCAAGTTAATAAGAAGCAATTAAATATAGTTGAATGTGTTATTAATCGATTATTTGATGGGAACATTTTTCAAGTGTCAGAATATTCAATAATAGGAATAATTGTATGTAAATTAAAGATGAAAGATCAAAAGATACAAATAGAAAGAAAAGTTATTAGAGCTCTTTGTAGTGGTATTTCAAGCTTCCAATCTTGGAATAATTCTGACATTACTTATGGTACCTTTAAAGTGAATAAAAAATCACCATTTAATTGGATAGAATGTATTCCAAATCCTGAAGATTTGCTAGAAAAAAGAGTAATGGATCCGGATCAAACCATTAAGAATACTTTATATAAAATGGATGAAGAAGGGTTTTAATAAAAGGTTTACTTTTCCATGTTTATAATTTAATGCTTTATCTAAAGTTTAATTAATCTTTAATTCAAAGTTAATTATTCGTCTTTCCTCGTCATTTTTTTTTTTCTTCATGCTTATTCTTACTCTTCTTTTTACCTCCTATTCTTATTTATCCAATATTTTGTAAGATGAGAATTATATATTATAAAAGGTGTTTTGTGTATTGTTTCTTAAATTAATTATATTATGCTTTTTATTGCTCCAAAAAGATTCTAATTCTATGAGTTCTTGAATTTGTTTGTAACTAAAAGATGGATAAATTAAATCAAAATTTTCCTTTTGTTTGGTTTCAATCAAATTATGAATAATCTTTTCTTCATCCATCATGAATTTAACTCTAATTGTTGGGACTTGAATTTCAAGATCACGATCATTCTTTTCAGTGGTAACTTTTGTTCTTTCAGATCTTCTTTTTTGATTTCTCTTTTCCAAAGAAGAACGTTTTGAATTTGGTAAATTTCGGCTTCTTCTTTTGTCCTTCCTAACTTGAATATCTTTTTCCCTGTTATTTCGTGATCTTGATCTTGATCTTGGTCTTGATCCTGATCTTGACCTTTTCTTTTCTTGTTTTGAAGACACAAGAATAGTTGATTCTCTAAAACCTGGAGAGAAATCTTGTTTCGTTGATGGACTAATTTCTGAACTTAGACTTAGATATTGTGATTTAGATCTTTTCCTTGCTCTTTCATTGGAAGTTGGTTCTAGAATCGTCATATTGGTTGTGTTGCTTGGTGAATACTCGGTTTGATTTGGAACTGGAGCCGAAGAGGAAGTTGGAACTGGAATTGAGACTGAATACGGAAAAGGAGGAGAGTATGGAAAAGGAGTTATAGGGTACGTATAAGGATACAGATATGGATATGGAGCTGGATATGGATATAGAGATGTTGTTGGATGAGGTGGATAAGTCAATATTGTTGGAACTGGAGCTGAAACTGGGGTTAAAGCTGGGACTGGAGCTGAAGTTGGAGCTGAAACCGGGGTTAAAGCTGGAGTTAGAGCTGGAACTGGAGTTGAAGGTGAAACTGGATTTAATGTTGGAACTGGAGCTTGAACTGGAGCTGGAACTGGAACTGGAGCTGGGGCTGGAGCTGGGGCTGGAGCTGGAACTGGGGTTAGAACTGGATTCAGGGTTGGAGCCGGAACCGAAGCTGAAGGAAAAGCTATTGTTTGAGGCAGATTTGGATTTCTAGAAGGATCTACTTGAGATGGAGCTGGAGAAGAAGCCATTGCTTGGGAAAGACTTGGATCCCTAGAAGGCTCCATTGGAGTTGAAGCTG
>QZWW01000079.1:0-128330 GCA_004337795.1 Cryptosporidium viatorum
GTGGTGGTAGTAGTTGTGGTAGTGGTGGTAGTAGTTGTGGTTGTGGTAGTAGTAGTGGTTGTTGTTGTGGTTGTGGTAGTAGTAGTGGTTGTTGTTGTGGTTGTGGTAGTAGTGGTAGTAGTAGTTACTGGTTTAAATGGATTAAAAAATCTTTCCTTCATTTGGAAAAATGGATGGTTGAAATCCATTGGATTGAAGAATGATGAAGACTTCACAGTCGAATCATTTCTCAGTATCACTTGAAAACTATCCAAATTAGTGCTATTTGCATACTCACCATTAGTAGTATCAGTAGATAAAGGTACTCTGGGCACATCAGTGTCATATTTGTCACTTAAGATATTTTCAGAGGAGTTTTGCCTGTTTGTTTTATACGATTTATCTATATTACTTTGTGTGATTTGATTACTTTCTAGTTCGCTATTCCAAGCCTCTGATTTATTTTCAGAGTATGAGATTGTATCACCTTCACATAAAGCATACTTTGAAAATTGAAGCAGAAGAAAGAAAAATAAAGTCGAAAAAAGCTGTAGAAAATTCATCCGAATTACTAAACTTCTAATAAACAAAGAATATTAACAGTATTATTTGTTTTATTGGAATTTGATAACGTGTATGTTATAAAATTATCACATATCATTAAAAAAATGTTCTCGAAATAGAGCAGCTTTACATCTCGGAAGTAACTTTGAATCGAAAGCGCGTTAGATTTCTTTATTATTATTATTATTATTATTATTATGAGGAGATTGCAATCATTCAAGACACCATCAAAGTTAAATGAAAAGTTAAAGTTTTCGAGCAAAACTAATAGCAGTAACGATGCTAAAATTAATAATGGTATCAAATTCGTACCGAATGTCAATGCATTTGATTCTAACGAAGTTATAGACAACTGCGTTCAATCAGATAATATTTCAGTGAGAAATGTAAAGTTTGACGAGAAGTCGAACTTAGAGAAAGTGGAGCAGTCTAATAATACGCAAAATTTTGATTTGCCTTCAATAAGAGCTATTGAAAGAAACAAAGCTACACATAAATCAGAGAAACAAATTTTCATTTATGATTCATCCATTAAGTCTTCTCTTGAGCCAACAATAGGCGATCCAACTACAGGTATTTGCAATAATGTTACAAAATCTAAACTCGAAAATGTCCCCAACAAATTGGAGGGCTGGTCCGTGTTTCAATTACCAAAATACATGCCTGAAAGCAAAAAAAACTTTTTTGAGAATAACAAAAATTCGATTCCTACTTTGCTACAAGATACTCCATCAGGTTCTATTGGCAAGTTAGTATTTAGGAGAGATGGTAACATGGATCTATCTTTAAATACAGATAAAGACAAAGAGTGTATTTCGTTTAAAGTAGATTGTATATCGAAGGACGATTCTGAGCAATTTATTACTGCATTCTCAAAAATAAACGAACTAATTAACCTCGGAAAATGTGACTCGTTATTAATTGCTACTCCTAAAATACAACAATATTAAGGATACGGCTTGAATTTAATCAATTTTAATATTATCTTCAAACCATGTAATTGGAAACCATTTTGGGAATACTCGCTTATATAAGGGCATTCCAACTACTTCGTTTTGCTGTACTGGCCTGCTAAATAGGCACTTCATATATCCATGCATACCCAAAGGTTCTTTTATTATTCCTCTAATACCACTTCTAGTTCTTAGTCCAACTGATTTGAACCACTTGACGTCATCGGGATTATTAAACATATTTCTAACAACACCTTTAGATTTTCTAACTTTAAATAGGCTACCAACTAGCACTATTCTTTTGACAATAACACGATATGGATCCGCGTCAAGGATATCACCCCATGCAAGAGGCCAATCATTTAATATTAAATTGCTGGGCTTGAAGTTTTTATAGATAATTTTATTTTGAGAGTTAGAGTTCACATCATTTAGCGAAAAAAGTAGAATTGGGCAGGGTGGAAAAGTGATTGTACTATAGCATGAAATAATGTAATAATCTCCATGTAGCAAGACTTTGCATTGTTTAAGTATCTGAGTTCTTTCTATTTTGGTTGCAGATGAAATGCGAGGACAATTACTTATTATAGGGCATATATGAAATCTCCTAAATCCTGCTTGTAGAACTAATGGAGTTTTATTCTTTATCAAATCATTATTCTCAGCTGTCCTTTTTACCCTAAAATTCATAACTCCAACTTTTCTTTCAAAAGGTAAAATCGATGATAGAATTATTATTCGGTTTGAAATATTTTCTTCTTGTAATACTTTTTGCGCTTCTGAAGATACAGGAGATAATTTAACTTGACAATATTTACCTTTCAAATTTTCTTGATTGCAACTATCAACGTAGATTTTCCTGGAAATTTCTCCCGTTTTTTTAAATGAATCGATTTCAAATATTTTGGAATATTCACTTGGAAGATTTTCAAACGGATCCCAATTAGAAGTTCTCAGAGATTCTAAGCCTCGATATTTTTTAAAACGAGTACGGCAAACAGTATCAAATTCAACTCTCTTTTCATCTGTAGAAATTCCACACTCATCTTCAGAGTCATCAATCGGAATTTCATGAGTACTGTTAGTTTCGGATTCTAAATCTATATTATCTTCATAATGTTCGGTGTCTTTGGTAAATAAATTATTAAAAGTATCTATATCCATAGATTCATTATATTTTCTGGAATTTTCACATGAGTTATCAAGAGAGATAGAGTTTTCTATTCTAATAATTCCAACAAGCTCTTTATTTAAAATTTCGTTATTTTTGAGGTCGCTCAAGATAGTCGGATTGTGGTTCGACGGCGGAATAGAAGAGTTATATGGAGGATAATTATCAATAGGATGAATTTCGTCAATAACGAAATCACCAATATTAGTTATATGAACAGGAAAATTCATGGATAATCCCACTCCACGCACATAACCTCTGATGACAAGTCGACTTTTTTTTTCATTAAAATGATTAGCAACTTCAATACTTGATGATTCTGAAAGTATATAACCTCTCCCTTCTCTTAAGCATAGTTTTGAATAACCCATATTAGGAACTGAAGATAGTAAGCTTCTAATATCATTTTCCTTTTGTAGAGAGAAAAACTTCATATTCTTGTCAAATTCCATTTCAAATGATTTCTTAAATACTTTTTCGCAATCCAAAATTTTATTACCAAAATTACAATTTTCATTATAGGAAAAAAGTCCTATAGTATCAGTTTGACCTTGGAGTTTAATCGATTTGAGCAATTTGTATCCAATTTCATCGAATGCTTGAAATTTGTCATTAAATCCAAATAAGGCTATAATAAAATCCGAACATTTTATTAGGTCTAGTGTATCAAGAATTTTGTTATATCCAGCAATACATATAGATAATTTATGTTTACCTATATTAAATGTGAATACACCGTTTGAATTATTTTGAAGATGAACTCCAGGGTTGGAGTTTCCAGGGTAATGGAGAGAAATATAATTCGACAATACATTAAGAACTGAAATAGGATTACAATAAGAATTGAATGGAACAATTGTACAGAGTATTGGAGTTCCTAGTTGAGCTACTTTTTCTTCTTTCCTTAAATTATTAGAGATTATTTTATTTTTTCTTTGTTGATTTTTTTGGTTTTCTCTATTTTTTCCAGACAGCGGTTTTAAAATAGATCTACCATTACACCTCCTTAGTTTTTGACCTGATTTCTTGCGTATGGACGATTTTCCTTTGAAAGGTTTGTTGGATTGTTTTAATACAGGTTTATGACGATACATTTCAAAATGTCAAAAATAACCGTAACAATTATGGCGGTGCATTAAGATAATTAAGTAGACAAAATTAAATAATATATTATTGGAAATTAAGATCTATAAAAAATAAAATATTATTCTAATTATTTTAATTTTTAGTTATTTCTTTTTAATATCGAAATATAATATATATTTCGTCATTATATTTATATTTTAGAAACTTTGAGTAATTTATTGCAATACGCCATAAGTAAAAAGAAAAAAAACGAATAATTATTGTCTAAGTTGATAAGCTGCTATCCAAGAATACTCATTAATGCTTTCCGTAGGCGAATTAGTTGTTTCTTAATAATCTTTTATATACGAGTTGATATCGCATTAAGTTTAAGTGTGAAATTTTCATAAAAGTTATAGTATTAACAGTAATAGTACTTAAGTATATTTTATTTGCATTTATAATCACAACTCGCATTACTTTGTATTGATTTAAATCACTTATGTATTTGACCTTAAAATGAAAACGATTAATCATTTATTTAAGGAAATTTTTCCAGTATTCATAATAAATGGTTTTGAAATAGAATTTAAATTCCGAGTAGTAGTTTCGTCGAAACATTGCACGTTTACTAATGCAGCATGATGTTTGATTTGAGTATTTTTTTGATAGAATAATATTTCGAATAGTTTGAAAGATAGTATAAGTATTTTCAGTAGCTAAAATGCTGTCAATATTTATTAGTTCATTTTCAAAACAGTTAATAGTCATTTTAATGGATTCATAAAGCTCTATAATTGAATTAAGAATTTCTGTCACAGGAGTGAATCTTTTACCTTCAATATTTAATTTAAAATCTGATATTTTGTAATCGTTAATACTTTTTTTGAGAAAAATATTCAACTTTTGAATTTCAGCAATTAGCGAAAACTTAATTATAATGTAAACAAGTTCGGAATTTGATAACAAATTTTCATCATTTAAGCTTTCAATAATTAGTTTGAGTAATAACTTATACATCAAAATTCCACAGTAGAATTTATTAAAGAATCTTAAGTTTGAACGATCTCCATTATAGGTATTTAGCGAGCAGTATATTTGACTATTTAAGAAAATTAAATAATGAGTAATTTTTTCTGCAACATGCCAATGGAAGTTTTTCATGTAAATTGAGATATTTTCAATAATAGAATAAATAATGTTACATAAATAAATGTCCTTACCAAATTTGTAGTTATAAAACATTGTTCGAAGTAATACAACTAGTAAAATATTACCAATAGATATTGAATGCTTTTCTGATGACTCATATATACTTTTTTCTTTATTACTGTTACACTTATAAATTACTTTTTTAAGAGAGTCCTCTTCTAGCCAAGGTGGGAGGCTTTCAATATATGTATAGCTTAGAGCTTTGCAAATATTCAAATCATTTGTTAATCTAAGAATAATGGAGAGCAGTGCAATGAGTTGGCATAAATTCGCTTCATCTATGTCTTTTGAGATAATATAAACGGGTTCCAACAAAGCAAGTATTAAGGCATCTGTGTCTGCTCTTGATAAACAATAAGAAATAAAATAAGAGTTTGAGTGCATTAAAGAATATAGTAAAAAAACGAAAAGATTGTGTTTTACAAGAACTCCATTAAAAATTACAGAACGATAGGCTTGTTCAAAGTAAGGAAAATCTACAAATTCAGTTCTGTTGACATCCACATCTGAGTCTGTGTTAGAATCTGATGAAATAAGTCTATCTGGAACAAATCTTGGATCAGAGAAGTGATTAATCCATTCGGAGTATATATTGAGTTTTAATTCTGGTGGATTAAAAAGAATAGCTGAAAGCAGTATAATTGATTTTTTTTTATTTATTTCAAATAATTGACATTTTTGTTCAAAGTTGAACGATTTCTTAATTAAATATTGCAAAAATAGATACCTACCATCTTGAAAACAGTCAGACTCGTCTTCACAATAAATATATTTTACAGATCTAATTGATGAATGAACTTGAAAACATGTAATAAATGTGTAAATATCACCATTATCTATATTTAGACGATTTTCTACATTAGGCAGAAATAATATTAACATAATATCCATTAGAGTATTCTGAAGATTAATTAATAAATTAGAAATCTTGTTAACTGAATTACTCTGTTCGATGTATTTTTGTGAACAGACTAGGAACGAAGGTATATTTAAAAAAATCTGTTCAAATACGGAAAGATCTTCAAACGATGCTAATAAATGTTCATTTTCTCCTACAAATTTTGATTTTTTAGCTACATATTGAATAAGGTTAAGTTTAATATTATTTTTTCTCTCAAATTTGTTGTAATTATCATATAAAATAAATCTTTCGAGTTCTTTAATTTGCTCGCCTGCATGTCTAGATTCATTAACGAAATTAAGATATTGTGTATGCTCTACTGATTTTATTAGTGTATCTATTCCAAAGTTCTTTAAGTAGTGTATAATTATAAATTTAATTATTATCCCCAAACCAATCAGATGATTTATGTTGGTTATTAGACGATTATGTTGCACTTTGTTGCTTTCAATGAAAACATATAATTCTCTCTCTTTTTCGAGTAATATTTCAATAAAAAATAGAGTTAAAGAACGAAGATTTCCACTAGTTGCATTATTCACAAATAGTTTAGAAGAAATATGTTCAAAGATAAATTGATCGATAAATGAATTATCTTCGATTGGGGTAATAATTGGTTTCTGTAACTCATTCAAAAGAGATAAATTAGTTCTAATATTTTCGTTTTGTAAAAATGGTTCAATAAACTTCAAATAGTTGTGTGGCAAAGAAGAATCCTTATCTTTAGAAATAGATGAACCCATATTTACTTAAATGAATCTTGCGGCAAAATTACACATTCACACAAAAATAAATTTCAAAAACAGATAATAAACATTGTCATCGATTTAATTATCATGCTGAATTTTACTATATTCTAATAGTATAAGTGTTATTCACTCTTCGTTATTTTTTTATGTATTTCCGAAAGCTCGATAAATGATTTTAATTGTTTATTGTTGTCCGCTAATCTAATTTCAGAAAAATATGTATAGTTAGGGTATTCAATTATTTCATATAATTCTTCGTTAAAATTAGGCTTTATTATATTCCTTGAGGGTAGAAACCATAAATATTTATTTTCCCCAAAAATCATTTTAAAATTTTTGAAAAGTTTATTTTTCTTTCCACGTTTATTTGTTATAGATTCTACAAGTGTTGAATTAGAAGAAATATAATCTATTTGATCCAGTAAAAATATCATAGTAGTTAAAAAAACTATTATATTAATTATTAAATTAATGATTAACGCACGTTTCATTTCTTTAATTCCATCCTCTATCAAAAATATTAGCAACTTAGATAAGAGGAAGAGTGACGAAATAATCGTTAAAGAAGCCGAACAAACCGAGTAAAATAAGAAAAGAATGTAAATTTTTTGATTAGAGTACCCAATGCAATTGTTTATAAGTATGCAGTGATGATCCATCTTGAAAATGCAAATATTACACGTTGTGCAATGATGCGCTCTCGGGGGCTTCCATTTTCTTCCTGAACATTTATTACAATATCTTATTGTGGATTTGAACTCACTTGGAGCGTTATTATCGCATTTAAGTGATTCCAAAGAGCCTGGATCTATAATAATAAGTAAAGCAAGTGAATAGATTATCATAAAGGTCAGGATAGTATACCAAATTAATATTACACTCCAAAGATAGTAAAGTAAACTTGATCGGTGAATTCGAAGACAAGTTATAAAGTTAAAAATTGTAAAACAATTAATTAAAGCTATTGTAATAAATGTCAATAATGAAGGGGATTGTTTAATAATTGATTTAATAATTTCTTGATTCATCAATGTATAAAATTTCAATGAGTTTATTAATAAAACATCAGATTTGTCTTGTGCAACTACTAGTATATACTAGTTGCGTTCAATATAATGCTTAGAAACAACAATCTCTATATTCTATATTATATTGATTATTTATTAGTCTTTTTTCACATGCCTAATTATTTTATTCTAATGATCATTTTGTAGGCTATGGCGCAAAAAAAAAAAAAAAAAAAAAAAAAATTATTCATTAATATAAAAATGGTAGAACAAATTGATCAAGAATTAATGTATACAAAATTTGTAAAATTTTTACTAGCTTCAAAAACTGGTGTAAGAACTAAAGGTGCAATCGAAGTGGGAAGAAGAGCAGTTGATTATTTTCGTGGGATTGAGTTTATTAGATGGATGAGAAAAAATGCAGATCAAATTAAAGAAAATTATCCAGAAATTGTCAAAAATATCTCATTTGAATCTATTAATGATTTAAATCAAGTTGGAACTGAGCTGATCAGACGCTCATTTATTGTTAGGGCTGAGTATAAACCGGTGGGGACCAACAATGATGATTTGAAAATTCCCAAGTGGCCAAAAAGACTTTGCGTAACGAGTAATCAAAATTTTGATGAACACTCATTCTACATTATTACTTTCGATAGTAATAAAACAATGTCTAATATATTAATGATATCAATTTTGGTCTCGGTTGTCGCGTTATTTATGTTCCCTGCTTGGCCTTTAGCAATAAAAATATCTGTTTGGTACATTTCCGTAGTATTTTTATCAGCGATGTTAATTGTCTTTTTTGGGAGATTAATAATATTTGCTTTTCTATGGTTCTTTGGCTTTGATTTTTGGATTCTTCCTAATTTATTTGATGAAGATACTGGAGTAATTGATTCATTTAAACCACTTTATTCCATAATAAGAAGGGGAGATGACTGGTTTATGTTGTCAATCCGAGTATTCTGTGCAATATTTCTTGCAGGAGCGATCTATCAGTTAAGTAAGACACACACAGCCTCAGATGTAGGACAATTCGCAAGGCAATCATTTTTGGATGTGCTAGATTGGGGGCATAGGAAGATTTCTCCTCCAGAAGATTTTACGCCTACATTACACAATTCTAACGTTGGAAATAATGAACACATAGTCGAAAGAAATATTTCAAACGAGGAGCATATTTGTATTTCAAGATGTTTAAGGTTTGAATCTAAGGATGCAATATTAAATGAATGCGCAACTGATTGTCACTGTTTAAGTGAATTACTAAGCCTACCATGTCTAAAATCTAGATCGATTTGTCCTCCTGAATTCGAAAAAGAGCTTAATACAATGGCAAACAGTTGTCAAGGTAATCAAGAAAAAAACGAGTTATAATATTACCAGAGTATTCCTCCAAATATATCTACCTTTGATAAGAGCGATAAATTATAGCATGCCATTTTTTTAAGTTTGATAGAATCATAGCTTTGAATATCAGTAATGGAATTTAGAGAATTTATACATTTTATGTAACAGCTTATTGCGTTTGATTTCAAATTAATTTGATGGAATGCACGTGCGAGATTATAATAACATTCTGCTTTGTAAATTTCAATGTTAACGTAGATACTTTGCCTTCCTTTTGAATATCTCATAATAAATGAAAATCCTTTTATTATTGAAAAAATTCTATTCTTAGACTCTTTACTGGTTGCTACTCCGATCAATGAAACCCCAAGACAAAGAGAAATCAAATCATCAAAAGGAACTAGTCTGTGGATTTTCAAGTATTCAGATGACGCTTGATTAAGACGGTTGGAGAGAACATAAAGATGGGCAGTAATTATTAGAAGCTCTAGATTATCTTTTGAATTTGAAATTTGCCTTTGTATCCACGATCTAGTTTCACCAATCGTTTCTTTTTCGAGAATAAAATGGTTGTTTAGTGTATTTAATTTTGAAACAAATAAATTTGGCATTAAAATTAAGCTACCTAACATTTTGCAAATGCTTTTCTTATTGGATTTTTTGTTGAATTCTTCTCTCAAAAGTCCGATTAGTACACGCCAGATACCACCTTCAAATGAAAATGTTAGTAATAATTTTTGCAATGAATTTTTTCCTTTATTTAACGAATCACCATTCATTTCAGGGCATATTAACTTTAGGTTGTTTAAGATCTTCTCAAATAATTCTACAGCAATGCTATTTTTTTTCGAATATTTTAAAAAGATTGCACCTAGTGATAGAAAATGCCAAAATTCATTTTCAGAAGCTAAAATATCCTCCAATGTAATTAAACCAAGTTCAGTCCTCACTTTTGCTAATTGAACGTTCGCCCTTTGCAGCTTTTTACTAGTATTTAATGCAGGCATATCATTTGGATGTTTAAAATGATCATTAGTACTGGATACATCCTTTTCAATGTATTCTGAATTATTTTTTTTATTATTTTCATTATATTTCCTTGAATATATCAGTTGGTTTATACGCTTTATATCTATAAGAAATTCATTAATTACATTTGCAAATCGATCTGCAAATATCTGAAAAGAAATTTTGTTGGGTTCAAAATGTAAATTAGCATTAATTGCAGTTTCTAGATACGGTTGAATATCAATGTTATCAACAGCTTTTAAGATTTCTTTTTTCATGTCAGAAAACAAATCAAGAACAATAGTTATTCTCATTTCTTGTGGAATTGGAATTGAAATATCTTTAGACTGTATAATTTCATCATATTTCATAGTGTAGATCAACTCTTCACTTAGATTATCGTAGCCCATTTTTGAATATATGGAAGCTAAAAGCGTTTTCGCTCTAGAAATATTAAAATCGCCCGAAACGTCTTTATTTTTTTCAAGTAATTTTTTAAGAATTGATGCTGCATCTTCATTTAAATTTAATTTATGGAGCGAATAAGCATATTTAATATTAAAAGGAACATTTGAATCGAATGATTCTGAGTTCGATACAGCTACAAAGTGGATATTTGCATTTTCATATTTACCAATTTGAAAATATGCATCTCCTAATGTCAAGTGTAAATCAATAAAATCTTCAAAGTTTTTAAATTCATTTATAATTTTAGAAACTTGAAGTGCAGGAGTGTAATTTCCAAAATTAAGATTTGCCACTGCGTATTTGGTTGCAATATCAATCGGAATATTTTTTAAAAATTGATTATCAATTATTTCACTACAACTATGTTGAGTTGTTTCTTTAGATTTTGAATTAAAATCATTTAATTTAATATTCATCTTTCCAAAATAACTATGAATTAGATCAACACACTTCTGGAATAATTTCAAATCAATGTAAACTTCGCATAACATATTTACAATATTTATATCATCGCAATATTCTACACAGCTTTCAAGAGTTTCTGCAGCCAAATTCAACTTTCCAATTTTATGATAGCATTTAGCAAGCTCTTTCCCCAAAAGTGGGTCACCAGGATGCCTCCAAAATAATATTTTTAACTGTTGTATGCACCTACTAATATCATTTATTGAATAGTATGCATTACTAAGTTCAAACCGTATTTCATCTTCTAATTGGGTGGCCGATTCTTGCCCACCTAAATTCTCAGAATAGTCTATGTTTTTAATACATTTAGAGTAGCAGTATATTGCCCTGCTCCAATCTTGAATTTCAGCGCTCATTTGTCCTATTCTTCTCCATAAAAAAAAATCGGTGCTAACTAGATGTGCAGCAACTAAGTAAAATCCAATTGCCTTTTCTTTATCGTCCAGTTCTTGTTCATATATAAGTCCCAACATATGGAAAGGGTCATGCAGCCCTGGAGCTTTGACAACTATTTCTTCAAGTATTTCGATCGCTGAAATGAATTTTTTTTCTAAATAGGCATCGTTCGCTTTTTGCAACAATTTCTCAATTTCAATCGTAATATTTTGTTGTGCCTTATTTTTTTTTCGAAGATTTGAATCTCTTTTTCTTTTCCTAGCATTTGTATATTTTGAAGTGCTAAATTCAAGTGAAAGCATATTCTCAGAATCAGATTCGTCTTCTGAATTATCAAAAAAGTGGTTTAATAGATTTGAACTTTTATCATTTTTAAACGCAGAATCGCCAAATTTTAATAGTTCTCCCATGAATGGGATCTCTAGTATATTTTGTTCATCATCGCCAATTTCATTGCTAAGCGAAGATGTTGTTGGATGAATTGTATTCATAATTATAATTTTAGTATCCGTGGCGGTTTTAAAAATATGCATAAAGAAAAAAACCAGGTAAAGTTTGTGAAAAAAAAAAATTATATTTGACAATTAAAATAATCACATGCCATTTTCCAATGGAGAATTAAGTAACATGCATCAGCAATAACTCAGTCTTTATTCATTAAAATATTTAGTGTTCAATACCTCTGCGCAAGACCAGTTAGTGTCTAATTTTTTATCTTGGAATTGCCTGCATTTATTAGAAAGACTGATGGTGCTAGGGTCATTTTCTAACGGCCCCAACTCATTAATTTTTTCAATGTAAAATAGAGACTTTTTAAAATCTTTGTTAATGAAAAATATCAGTGCTTTAGTATGAAATTTAGACTTTAATAGCGAAACCGAATCTGAATCATTTACTGTATTCAATACATGATAAATTACTGTAGGGGTACTTTTCCCTTGCACTATGACAACATCCAATGGACATATTACAAATTTTGTCTGCACCCTTTTATTTACAAATACACTATTACTAATTATTATATCTGCAGAGTAACGCTTAGTTAAAGACTCGATTCTGCTAGCCAAGTTAACTCCATCACCCATAATCCCGTACTTCATTCTTTTATTGCATCCGATATTTCCAATTAGAACGTAATCCGTATGAATTCCACATTTAATGTTAATTTCTGGAATGTGGTTGTTTTTGAAAGATCTAGATTTTAATTTTAATTGCCTTTTCATTTTCAAAGATGCGGCAACCGCAACTGCTGAATGGTTTTTAACAGTCACAGGGGAGTTCCAGATTACTAGTATTGAATCTCCGGCAATTTCTAGTAGGTTACCATGAGATTCTTCGATTATTTTAACCATTTCATCAAAATAATTTGTTAATAAGCGAAACAGTAAGAATGGGTCCACCCTTTCTGCAATATTAGTAAATCCAACAATATCTGAAAAAAGAATTGTTATTTCCTTATATTGAGGATTCAATGTTGAAAAGTCTAACTTCTTTAGGAGTGACGCTGCAATACCTTGCGGAAGATATTTAGAAAATGAATCCACGTATTTTTCCAGCGATTCTGCAGTATGGTATGATAGAAAGTCTAATAAATAATCATTTTTCAAAAAATTAATGTGAGAGTGAACTTTATTGGAAAAGGAATGATTCTTTTCAGCTAATTTCAAATTACCATAAATTAAATTATACTTGTTTATTATGCGATTATAACTTTCCAATGATGAAGTATAATACATCTTATCCACTTTAAGATGAAATACTGAACTTATAAAAATAATCAAAAAATATAAATATTTTTGAATAATAGAAACAGTATTGTTAATTTGAGAAAGTTTGTCGCCATAAATATGAATTGCCTCTATTGTAGAAATTACCGTTATTGATAAGAAAATAAATAATGTAATGTTGTAAAATAATTGTTCAAAAATAATTTTTCTATGCAAAAGTAAGCAAGACCCATTAGTAATGTCAAACAAATTGGTATGACTGTCAATCCTGTTTAATAACTTTTTTTTGTAGTCTAAAGAAATTAGTAACGTTTCAAACTCTTCATAAGTTAATTTTTTTTTTTTTAAAATATATTCTTGATAAGTGGTGAAGACAGTTTTTTTGCCCGAGTGCATAAAACTAATTTCTTTTGGGAATACTCTCAATAACTTGTAATAATTAAATTTCAAACAAATAAAGAAATATCTAAATATACTGAGTACCTGA
Organism: Cryptosporidium viatorum; assembly: GCA_004337795.1. Taxonomy (NCBI): domain Eukaryota; phylum Apicomplexa; class Conoidasida; order Eucoccidiorida; family Cryptosporidiidae; genus Cryptosporidium; species Cryptosporidium viatorum. The sequence continues at coordinate 13,506 of QZWW01000079.1, forward strand.
AGTTTACAAAATAAACGAAGTTTAATGTAAACTGGTTTAAAATACGAATAAAATTTATTATTGAGCATGAAGCATTGATTATTATTTGAATTATTTGAAAGTTTTTTTTCTTTTGTTGATAATGTTGGAATGGCGTATTCAAACTCGAACAATTTGTTCGGAATCCAATCAAAATCTTGAAACAAATATGCATGCAATGATTGTTTAACCATATTGCTTTTATAAAAAATATCTATTCCTAACTTTATGCAAATATTCTCGAAGTCAGAAAATGAAATCATTAAATTTAGATCATTGTCAGTAGAGTAAAAAATTTGCTTGAGCTGAGTCCTAACAATTTCCGTTACTTGAAATTTATTATATTTGTTAATAAATTTGCACTGGAGAATGAAAATAATACGATAAATATATGAGTAATATAAAAGCCTGCCATTAATATTTAAAAATTCTTTAATTGGGTTTTTACTGTCATAAAAATATAGAGTTATTAATATCGAATGAATCATTTCAATAACCATGCTCATTTTTGGTATAGATCTCCAATTAAATAGATAGAAAAATATATCCAAGCAAATAGTTATTGAAGATAAAACAATAATTATAATCTCAGAGGGATAAACATTATAGGATACATATTTGCTTCTCAATATATTTATGTTTATTATATGCATAATTTGAATTGCTATCTCAATAAATGATTTGCTACAAATTTCATAATATTTATTCAGAAACTTTACTGTGAATACTGAAAACTTATTATTTTTATGATTTGAAGATAACTGTGCTTGTTTTTTAAAACCAAAAAAATTATTAATGTCGTGAATAATATACTTATCAATATTATATGTGTCAATACCAGATGTTGAATGATCTTCATTTAAACAAGTATTAACTCTTTTTAAATGTTGAAAACTCAATTTCGAAAATTCTAACCGATTAATATGATTAATTAGTAAGTCAAATAACGGTAAGATATCATTTATATGCGTTTTTGTATCCGTTAATGGGTACACACATCTTTGTTCCTTTATTAAATGTTGATTTTCATTAATGCATGTTAATTCCAGAAAATCAAAATCTTGATAAGCCGATAAAAATTTAATGCTATTAAATGTATTTTCAGAAGAGTATAAAAAATCGATTTCTTTTCTAAACGAAAGTTTGCTCAAATTAGGATTACATTTTCTTAAATAATTTTTTTTGCGATTGGAATTTTGTGTAAACACAAAAAAATCTAATTTCGCCCCAGTCCTAATTAAAGTTTCAACATTATTACTCAATAAATTGGTAAAAATTGAGTTTGAATTATTGGAGTATAATTTAGTTCTATAATCACTACGGTGAATCTGCATATATTACATATTTGTCACTAAGTTGCAGCTATTAAACAAATACTTGATTATGCGGTATCAAATAAAAATACAAATTATGTGGTTAATTATATATCAAAGTTCTTCACTTGATGTTGAAATGACATCATTTTCGAAGCTGCTAGTATTATTAGAAATACTTGATATCTTTGTTTCGTTAGATATGCTTGAGTTAGTTGTTAAATCTTCATGTTTTTCTTTCATTTCCCACCATATGTGCATATTTGGGATTTTAAGTTTTTGGTCCTTCAATAATCTCGGCCAAATAGTATTAGGTTTCTTCTTAACTAGAGTACAAGACAGCTTTCCTACAGATCCAAATGACCATTCTGATAGATCTGAGTCAATATTGTCAAACAACTCTAGTTTAAGTACATATTTTTTTTTTTCGTGTGAATGCGATCCCATAGCAGAAAAAAAAAATATATTATCACGAATTGAGACGGTTTCATTTTCTATTTTCAATGCGCCCGGGGCATTCCATCTGTAAGTAAACTTTATATTTAGATAAACTTGATTGGATGATTGTGCCCATTGAAACGCAGGAGATAATGTTGCGATCTCACTGTGTTTTTTGTTTAGTAATCTAGTTAGTTCATTCAGCTCTCTTCTAATTGAGAGTTCAGCTGAACGAACAACTGGACTTAAATCAATTCCCTGTTCATGTGTTTTAATAATTAGTTTCCTTGAAAGTACCCACCAACCTCTTGAAATTGAAGTATTTAAATCATCCGCAATAATATTTCTTGTTAATTTTTCAAATTTCTGTATTGCATCAGTTTCAGTTTGAGAACTTGCAAATATAGATGTGTTGTTATGCCATAATTGTTCACAAAAAGCAAAGCTACTTAGAAATACGATGAGTAACAAAGAACAAATGTAGGATAGCATATTTTTCAACTTTTCGAAAATCTTTATATTACCGCAATTTTATTATTATTTAAGGTAAATTTTCATTTGAAAACAAATTATTAAAAAAAATTAATGTACAATATGGAATTAAATTAATATTAATGATATTTCTGTGCTTAAACCTATTAAAAAACCGAAATTTATTCTTATAAAATTTTTAAGTACTGATTGTAACTTTTTATTTAAATGAATAAAGTTTTGGTAGTAGATAACGGTTCATATACCATAAAAATTGGATATTCTGGTGAGGAATTACCTAGGTAAGTTGAATTCCTTACTAAAAATGTTTTAACTCTTTTAGGCATTGCTTCCCAAATTGTATTGGAAAAGTTCGAAGAAAAGATAAAATTTATACATCTGATCAAATATATAGCTTGAATGAATATTTTTCATATTGTCCTTTTTCTGAAGGCTTACTAATAGATATTTCAATGGAAAATGATATTTGGGAATACATTTTCAATAAAATGAATATTTCTCCCGAAGATGTTGGTATATTAGTTACTGAACCATTTCTAAATCCATCTTCACTTCAGCATTCTCTTTTTGAAGTAATTTTTGAGCAATTTGGCTTCAGCAATGCGATTGTTACAAATTCTCCTGAAATGTCACAGTTTGCATTCAGTCCACAACTAATTCCTAATACTGACCAACAAATAATAAACCCATGCTATTTGATTTTAGATTGCGGGTATCAGTGTTGTTTTAGTGTACCATTATTTCAAGGCTCACCGATTTATGAGTCTTGTAGAAGATTGGATATTGGGGGATATCATTTGGATCTTGCACTGAAAAATTTTCTTTCATTCAGACAAGTTGACTTATCTAGAAGTTCTTTAATTGTATCAAAAATTAAAGAAAGTTGCTGTTATATTTCTAAGAATTTTGATCTTGATATTAGCAAGCCGCAGAAAAATACACCTGACAATTTGTTAGAACAGATATATCAACTCCCAGAACTTAAATCGAACAACAAAAATTCAAATTTCTACTCCCGGGAGTGTATATCGCCAGAAAATATTGAACTTACTAATTTAAATAATAATTTCAATTTTACAATGGGATCAGAGTACAGTACGAATTATGACCCCAGCAGAATCATTAAACTTCACTCTGAAAGGATTGCCGTTCCAGAACTATTATTCAATCCTTCGAATGGAGGCTATAACTTTGCAGGTATTGCAGAAATGATATCCGAGTCCATTTTATCATCCCCAAAACATCTGCAAGAGCTGCTAGCAAATAATATATTGCTAATAGGAGGCTCTACTAAATTTAGAAATTTTGAAGCTAGATTAAATAAAGAACTTCGCTCTCTATTGCCTTCAGTAAGTTTGATACTAAAACACTACAATTCAATTCTCATTTAAAAAGTCATGGAAAATAAAAACAAGAAAATGCAACCAAAGACCTGACTTCACAACATGGACAGGTGGATCGATTTGGGGAGAAACAAACTTCGATTCATTTGCTCTTTCAAAAAGTAGATACAATGAAATTTGATCAAAACTTTTAATCTGACAATCAAATGATGTATAATCAATTTATTGAAACGATATTTAAGCGGCCTAAAAAAAGTTCCCCGTCCCACGCGGGAACAACTTTCTGTTTTTTCTACCCATTTATACTTTTTATATTTCCTTCGTAATATGCCAGAGGCAAAAAAACGAGGAAGAAAACCAATTTTACGAAAAATGGAGGAGGATAATTCTGAGCCACAAACATTTCAAGCTGAAGAGAGAAATAGCCAAACCCAAAACGAATTGGAACAGGTTGAATCAGTTCAAGAAGTAACAAACACGGAGTCAGATGAAAAAAACCAAACTGCCCCCCAAGTTGAACGGAGCAACGATCCTTCATGTACACTTTACGTATGCAGACTTTCTTTAAAAACAAAAGAAGATGATTTACGCCGGTTATTTGAAGATTATGGTGAGGTAATTGATTGTCATCTAGTTACAAATCCGTTATCTGGGGAAAGCAGGTGTTTTGGGTTCGTAACTATGGGTAATGAGGAGGAAGCAGCGCGTGCAAAAGATGCATTGGATGGGAAAGAATATCAAGATGCAAGTTTGAAGGTTGAGACAGCAAGACGCGCTAAGCCTTATGATCCCACCCCAGGAGAATATAAAGGTCCACAATATCGATCGATCAAATATAATTCAAGGACTGGGTATCCTCGTTCTTCTCATCGTGGCAATTCATTTAGACATTCTACTAGGAACAGATATGACTATCCACCACCATCTCATTCAAGGAGCGATCAGTACAACAGACATAATGATGATTATTACAACAGATACTATGACAGCAGATATCCTAGACCGGATGAATACCATTCTTCTAGGTACCACTCCCCGCCACGTTACTCTAGAGCAGATCCGTATGACTCAAGATATAGCAGACGATAAAGTTATTAATCAAACTAAAATTAACTAAATTTATTGTTTTTACAATATCCAGTCTAGAATATAGTTTTGAACATCTCGAATTTTCCCGTCTTCTTGTTCAGATTCCGCCTATTTCCCATATTTTCCCCTTGCGTTCCCCCTTTTATTTTTATTTTATGAAAGATGCAAGAAATTGAATACAAGTTGGAGAATGGAACTCATCGTCTCTTGATAACTTACTTTATCATCTCAACTGTTGCTGTAATTTCTTCTAGTATGATCCAGTTTGCGAATCGTATTACTACACACGGTAAACTTCACAAGAAGAGTCCGGCCTCAGTGAAAACTGGAAGCAATTCATTTAAGAATAGGACAATTGATCTGATTACGGGGTTAAACGTGAACAAAGGGTGGTTTTGTTATTTCTATTTAATTGGGGTAATCTCCACGGTAATTTGTATATATTTAAGCTACCCTAACTACCACAGATTACTTATTTTTTTAATACATGTGATTAGGAGGCTATATGAAGAAGCTTTTATTTCATATCATAACACAAATTATAGTAGAATGAACATTTTTGTGTTTTTATTTGGCATATCATACTATATTATAATGCCTATTACAATATTGACAATTCAAGATTTTGATGGAAAATTTGTGGTTTTGCAATATATATTTTTCGGAGCCTTTTCTCTAATTCAGTGTAAAAGCCATATTGAACTTTCAAACATTAGGAGAATAAGTTCTGAAGAGTATGGCATTCCTTATGGTGGTATGTTCAAATTTGTTAGCTGCCCACACTATTTCAGTGAGATTGGAATATATTTAACATTGTTTTTTGATACTGTTTTTAATTTAAGGAATTTACATATTAAGACCGCTTTATTATACATTATCAGTTGTATGTATGTAAATGCAGTACGAGCACATAGATGGTATATTGATTACTATAAGGAGTCGTATATTTCTTTAAATCGCAAAGCACTTATTCCATATGTAATTTAATTTTCCGATAATATCATTTTTAAATATCCATCCTTCCAAGATTCATATGGATTTTTAATTATTCTGTATTCTATATCATTTAAACTTAAATTTGGAGTATTGTAATTAACACCTAGAATGTGAAATAACCAATAATTATTTTGTAGATTTTCTGCAAACTTCCATTCATTGAAAGAAATATGAAAAAAACTTTTTTCCTTTTTTGACGATGATTTAACTTCAACAAAGATTTCCTCTTTAGTTTCACTAGCTTCATTTTTAAAAACTAAAATTATGTCGTAAGGAAGACCAGATTCTATTGTTTCATTGACCCAAGTTATATTGAAATGATCAATTCCCATTTCACTAGTAAACTTTTCCTTCAAGGACTCAAAAGCTAGTTTTTCTCCCATCCTACCTATCTCTAAAATAATCCTTTTTGGGCAGTTAGTATTATATTCCATTCGAAATTCTTCGTTTGATTGAGTATCATTGCTCAACTGAAGAACGCTATTATCTACATAATCAGATAAAAGAAAATACTTCAAATCAACTTTAAATCCAATTTCTGTTTCTATCTTCTTAATCCAGCTGATTATAAATTTATCCCAGGCCATTTTATCTTTAGAGGAATCGAATTCCCTAACTGCATCTTTGAATATGAGTTTTGTTACCATCATACTTTTTAAGTTGGGATAATTTCTCGGAAAGAAAGAAGTAATAAACATAAGGATAGATAACAGTGCCTCTTCAATCTCAGTATTTTCTAATATATTTTGATGCTTAACATATAGCTTATTTGTTTTTGTATCAAATAAAGCAGGAATGTTAAAGGATTCTTCTAAGCATGTAATAGAAATATTCGAATTAGAAACAATTATATCGCTTTTTGAAATTAATTCGTTCCAGTTTTTTCTTATTTTGATTTTGTTTTTGACAGATTCTTCATATAATGGCCCAAATAAATTAATTATAATTTCATAATAAAAGGATGAATCTAAACTACAACTATTGCTTGGGAAGATGTCTAATCTTAGGTTTTCTGAATTCTTAAATAATTTAAAACAAATAGTATTCCAATCATGAATTAGTAAATCAGAATCTAAATTTTCCAAATTTAAATTTGACTGCATAAATGTGAGCAAGAGAGGTGACCATATAAGTTTTTTTTTTGAAAATAACTTAAATACAAAATAATAAAACAACGTCGAATCTGAAAATTTTATTTCATCGCAATTACTAATCAAATCTGCATTTAACCAGACACAGTAATTATTTTTTTTAATAATTGGCAACTTTAATAATCCATTCAGAGTTGTTGCGTCATATTTATTTAGTTGAGTAATAATACTAACATATGTAAGCAATTTATCTGAACTTATTTCAATTCGTTTTATTTTATATATTTCTAATAAATGGTTAATTAGATGCTTTTTATCAGGATTTACAGAAACTCCAAGTAGTAAAAAAAAACTCATAACATCATTGATTGAAACACCTAATTTGTATATATTTGAGAATTGGTAAAATAAAGAATGACTTTTTGGTAATATATTTTCATCACTCCAATATAACTCCTCTACGCTCTTCCAAATTAAATTTTCGCATTCATCTTGAAAAGGAAACTGCAAATTTTTTTTTAATATATTTAATGAATTCATTGAAATATTAGATTTAGACTCTATAATTAATAATTCTAGTAATGAAATATATGAAATAGGATTTATTTGATCTAGATTATATAAACTTATTTTGTTATAATTAGAATTGTGCAAAGCTTCAATTAATGAGCATAGATAGTCTAGGTTAATTTCAGTTCTGATAGAAAACGCATCTGATAATGTAAAAGTATTTTTTTCTGTATTATCCAAAACTAAAAAATTTACAAACTTTGATATTACTTTATGATGCTGGGTATTACTATATAATGTCAAAAGCTTTGGCGGAGAAAGGTTTTGGAAATCGAAATTGTTGTTACATAGATATTTAGAGATAAAAATTGGATATGATGAAAACTGAAAATGTACAAATGAAGGCTTCTTTATAATTTCATGAATATCAATTGACCAATAAATTTGAATTTCATCCCAAAAATCACATACACAATGAATAATTTGATTTGATATTGTTGTTAATAACTCTTCATAATATTTGTTTCCAGCATTTGCAGATAATGCTTCACTCATTATTATTGCTAATGATTCTATTCCATGACAATAAAAATCTGTAATTGATATATAATTTGAACTTTTTATATTATAAATAGATTCAATATGCTGATCTATGAATTCAATATTATTTAATTTACAATTCGACTTAAGATACTCCTGATAATCATTTAAATTATTAAATTGAACTTTTTCAAAATAAAAAGGTAAAATTGATACTCCAAATTTACTAAAATATGAATTCCAAAATGATTCATCAGCATAATGAAGATATTTTTTATTAAATGTATTATGCGAAAAATTGTTAATCAAATCCTTATTTTTACTATTCAAAATTTTTTTGATGTTTTCAATTATTGAATACTTCTCACTGTTAATGAATAAATGAAAATGTTTTGGTGATAGTGGTAATAATTCATCATCTGAGTTAACAGCAAATACTTGTTTATTATTGGTAGAGTTATAATTGGATTTAGCAAGTAAGTGAGTAAAGAAAATGTAATCATCTGTACTCATGTTGTTGCATGCACTAAGACTTTCATAAATTATTTCGTAATACTCATCAACTTTGAGAAATGATGGTCCAAGAATTTGTATAAAATTGATAATCTTGTTATAATTAAATAGTTCATCTTTAAAAAATTCTTTTAATTGAGAAATAAAGTCTTTCTTAATAAAATGTATCCCCAATTTTGAAATAGAGGGTATATCCTCTTCCATAAAAAATAACTGTTTTTTTGAATTAATGTCGATTGATTCTATGTAACGACCTTCTTCTGTTAAAAATAAGGGTAAATGCTTTAGCTTTTGTAAATCAAAATTAATATTGTCAGAATAACTAATTAAATTTTCAATTAAAAGAAATAAATTGAAGTACCATTCATAACTTCTACCAAAATAAGAATAATCCGAAATTATTCCCTTAATTATATCAATTAACATATTTATATTGAATTCAGTTATTCCCAAATCTTTTAATAACACATTCTTAGTATCATTTGTATATGCATTATAAATTAAAAATTTATTAGAATATTTACTTAAAAGATATGAAAATTCATTTATATTTGGAAAAATATGTATTAATATTTTATTAGTCTTTAAATCATTTATAAAAACAGAATTAGAAGGTTGAATGAATATTTTTTCATAAGTATAAATACATTTTTCATTTACTAAAGCTTGATTGATTTTGGGAATTATAGGTAAAAAAAATTCGTCTATGTTATCTGTTTTTGTTGGTAATATACCTAGTAACGACTTTTTTAATAAATGAAAACCACTAGTTTCACGTAGCTTTGATATGAAATAAACAAGCGCATTAGGTATCATTTCACGAATATAAATGTTCCAATTGGAATCAATTGAAATTGATTCTCTAGATGACGTAAGCTCAAAATCTGCCTGAACTATAAACTTTAGTCCATATGATCTAATTGGTAAAAATGAAAACATTTCTTTATTGTTACAATTACATTCTCCATCAAATTCATCATTCAATTCGTTGTTAATTTCAATTCCAATTGCCAAATTATTTAATTTATTAGATTTAACTAAGTTTGAAATATTTGTGGGGACTTCAAAATTATAATTAACAATTAAAAATGATTTTGTTATATTTTTATTAGAGGAAAGCTTTCGCTTCTTATTTATCGGATCGCATAAAATATCCTTAATTATATTTATCAGCATAATGTCACATGAAATCAATTTTTCAGATCTTTTAATCACTAAAACCCTATTATTAGTTATTAATTTAATTCTTTTTAATTTATTTGTAAATAAAATTATATTATCATTTAATTTTAAATCTTCAAAATCAATATTATCCTTAAAAGGAAGCCAAAATTTAGTTTTGTAGGTTGAAATTTCTGTATCATATTCATTATGAAATTTGTGAGGTGGAATTAAATTGTAAATTCCATCATCAACCCATTCTGGAAAAATATAGGACCCATGTTCCGAATTTAAATTGAATTTGAAACAATAGCCATTACTAAAAATAAATGGAGTGTTTGTAATTGCAAAAACACTTTTGAACCCAATTCCGAAGCAACCAATTTTTTTTTCACTAGAAATTTTCGAGCTATTTCCAATATCACAAATTGAACTAACGTCTTTTTCTGTAAATCCAACTTCATTATTAATCACAAGCACACCATTTTTGTGAAATGCAAAAGTAATTGAAGGTATTCTTCCGATACAAGAACAATACTGATTATCATCAGCATTCTGAATTAACTCGAATATGAAGTGATTGATCTTAGTATAAAGTTTAATTGATAGATTTTTACATGATTGATTTATTATTCGAGTATAATTTTGAATTATCCGATTATAATCGCTATCATGGATTTTTTCTGAAATACCAAATCTTTGTTTTTGAATGAATGATATAAAACTTTTACAGTCAGTTGTATTTATATGTTTATAGTTAGAACAATATTCGCAGCTAAAATCTTCAAAAGAAAATTCATTATCTGTAGGCGATTTTACAATTTTATGTTCATTTTCTTCCAAATTATCTTCAATTTCAGGCAATTCTGACAAATTCAAAGAATCACAATAAAACTTGTCATAAAAATCCTTTTTAATTTTGGAAGGTAAAATATGAATAAATTTATTTAATTCAAAAATATTGTTATTTTTTGATAAACTTTCAGATAATAAAATAATAAATTCATCTTTCTCAACTTTTAAGACAGTAAGAATTGATATTAATAAGTAGTCCCACAAATCTAAATATATAACCGGAGGACAAATTCTCAAAATACATGAGAAAAAATTAATTATATTAAAAGATTGACAGATATGTGATGACAGATCGGTTATTAGTATTTCTTTTGGAAATAATTTAATAAAATTTTCAATGCCATTTTCTTGAATACAACCACCAATGAAATAATTTAAGGTTTTAATCTCGTCACATTTACCTATCGAATCAACCATCAACGAATAATAAACATGTGTAGCAGCATATTTTTCCTTATAAGGCTTTAAAACTTTATATATACTAATTTGACTATTATTTATTTTCAAGTTTGTTAATTTAGGTTTATTACCATTTTTTGAAAACTTGACAAAATAAAAATGGTTCAATAATTCATTATCAATATTGTTTTCTAAAAAATCTGTTAATTCTCCATATCTAATATGGTTATTTGCTGAATACCAAAACAAATAATCATATAAATCAATTAATATTGGTGCTGAATAAATAATATTAACTAAATTATCTGGGAAAAAACCATCATTAAGAGAGTTATTTGAACTCGAAATTAATGAGTCAATTTGATTAATCTTAAGAAATAATAAATCGACTACTCCAATATTTTGTTTTACATTGCTTTTCACCAAGGATGCTTCTCTAGCTATATCTTCAATGTTTATACCTAATAAATCTAAATCTAGTCCAAATTCCTCTATTAAAATAAAGTCAATTGATTCTTTGATAAATCTTGAATCAATTCGATTTAAATATCTTCTAATTGTTTTAAAGATTGTATGTAAAAATTTACAGTCAAGTCTATTAGACTTTTTTTCTAATTTTTCATTTTCAAATTGTAAATAAATACCATTTGTGGAAAAAAATTCTGTAATTCCACTAATTAATTTTTCTTTGTTTGTATTTGATATCGTCGTTTCTTTAAAAATCTTAGTTAGAAGATTAAAAATACTAGTCGAATTGAAAATTCCTAATCTTTCCAAAGAATTTGACTCTACTGCCTTAAAAAAGTCAATAATTGTAGAATAATCATTTCTATTAATATTTGATAATGAAAAATCTATCGAGTTCAACAACGAATCTACTTCAATTGAATTTCTCACATTATTCGCATATTTAATTGAATTAATAAAGTTTTCATCTTTTGTCTTAATTAAGTGATACCTCCATGAAATTGAACTTAGAGATTTTAAAATCGCATAAAGTACTCTTTTATATCTTTGTTTTGCTTCTAGAGAGAACAAGTTTTGATTTTCAACAAAATTATTGAAATGAAAAAGTTTATCAATTGATTTCAAAAACAAGTTGAAATGATTTTCTGCCTTATCGTAGCATGATGCAAATGAATTCTTTGTATTAATATCGTTTAATATTGAATATACGTTAAATATTTCACGGTTATATCTCAATTGGAATTTTCTTGAGACTGCTCTAATATGTGAACAAAATGACTTGTCTTTGCTCGGACAAGTACACTCAAAAAGAAGCATATCTACGATTCGATGGTCGGTGCTAAATGAACAAACATTATAAATATCTGGATCTTTATCACAAGGTATAATACCATGAGGGTTTTGAGTAATAATTTCTACTTTTTTATTCATTTTTTCGAAGATTATCACATTTTATAAATACATTTTTTAACTCTTCGCGCTAAATTTATTTATATATTAATTATGAGAGCATATTCAATTTTTGTTTGTAACCAGAACGATGAAAACAGTATCGAAATACTATCATCTTGTTATAGCCTTTCAAGGTATGATAAACCACCCTTATTTAAACATCATAAATTATCCAACTTAGATTTTCCTATTTTGAACGAAGTTATATTAAAGAAATTTTTAAATTTATTGTAAAATCTATTACTCCAAAGGTGAGCAAATTACTGATTTTAAATCTAACATATTTTCCAAAGTTAAATTCAGGGGTGCAGGAGATAATTACCCATGATGAATTTACAATATTTTCATATAAATGGAACGATGGACTTTCAATATTTATGATATGTGACAGTGACTTTCCTGCAAGGTAAGAATGAATTTAAAAACTTAATAAAATTATCTTTTTTAGAATTGCATTTTCGTCTATATTTGAAGTTTACATGAATATTAGAGATGAAAATCAATATGAATTATCGTTATTAGAAGATGATAAATTAATTTACAGAACAATCTTTACAATACTGAATAAATATAAGGTAATATGAATAACTAATTGTTTCTGCTTTTCAAACTATTTGAATAGGAACCTCTTATTTCGGATGCAATCATCGAATCTCAAATAAAAATTGACAAGGCTCGAGTAAGTTTTTTCCTATTTTTATCTTATCCGTTTATTATTTTATAGGAAGCTATTAATGTTTCACTTAAATCTTTTTTGGATAGGGGAGAAAATTTGGATGAGCTTATCCAAAAAAGTAATGATTTATCTGACTCATCAAAGAAATTATTCAAAATGTCTAAAAAAACAAAGAGGCCATGTTGTAGTCTTCAATAATATTGCATGTTGCATGTAATTTAGGTAATGTTACACATGCGCATGTATTCTTTTTTTTTTATATATATTTTCATTTTCAAATAAATTAATAGGTGTTATTTTGTGTAGATAACAAAAATGTTTTTTAAAGGGAAATCTTTAAAGGAAGTTCCAACTGCTCCAGCTAGCCCTTCGATATTACCATTAAGCGATGCCAGTCTTCCAGATACTGTAATAAAAGAAGTCAACAGAATATTATATTTTGGCTTTGGAAGTTTTTTAACTGTTTCAATTATTTCACTAGCAGTACTTCAGGTTAATTCAAATGCAGTTTGTGATCGGGTAAGCTTTAATATAAGTTTATTGATAATTTTAAATTGTATAGAATCTCGATGAAATTAATGGATTATCTGCAATATTTTCGCTTTCAATGTCTCTGGTTTGTTCTCTCATGCTTTTATTACCAGATCAAAGAGATAAGCTAATCAAAGCATTTAAATACAATGAGTTTCCTTCCATGAAAAAAATATTAATTTGGAGCTGGGCTAGTATCATTTCATTTATTTTGGTTCCTGCAATTGTGATAATACATGATGGTAAGTAAAAAGCTATAATTAAAGTATTGAAATAATATTTATAGTTGGTGGATTCATAAAGATTTCTGAAAGTAACTCTTGTAAATATACTGCACCGGGATTATATATTGGTACGTTAACTTAATAATAGCTTATTTCTGTAATAATAATTTTAGGAACTTTAATTGTGTTGAGCCTACAATTGTTGATCATCCTATTATTAACTATGGCACTTTTTTCTTCTAATTTAATGGATTTAGTGAATTCGCTTCCATCAATCAATATTGAGAAAATTAATATATTTATTGATCATCTTATGGCAAGACTTTTCAGCTATACGAAATCTATATTTAATTGGATGATAAATAAATCAAGTGACTTTTTAAGAAAGCATTATTTTACAAACTATATTGGAGAACTATATTCAAAATTCATCACAAATTTAAAAAATATAGGGTGCTCGTTTTCTTTAATTATTAGCAAATTTACTGATTTATCAGAGAATATTAACAACAAGCTTCAAACTTTATTTGAAAGTATTGGAAAACTAAGTAAAGATGCTATTAAAAGAATTAAATTTTGTGGTAAAGAATTATGTGTATTTGGAAAGGAAATACTCATAAAAGTCAAATCAGCCATATTAGCCGTAAAAGAAGGGTCATCAAGTAAGTTTTAGAAATTTATTTGGAATAATTTACCTTATTTTAGGATTCAACTTCGAGACTATCCCGCTATTGCCAAAGTAGTATGAAAACTAGTCTGAATCATTATATTTAATTAAAATAGCATGCGTAAATATTCTATCCAAATACTTTAAATTGACTTCGATATTTGACATAATTTCAACCCTTAAGTAAAAATGAGTCGGAATTCACTTCAGTAAATACAGAAGAAAATTCAACGCATTCTTTAAATTCGATGTCATTAATTTGATTCCTGTTTAAACTATGCAAACTTTCTTTATTATAAGTCGTTTTATTACAATAAACTTTTCCAAGCTCGTTAATAATGCTTGAGATTTCGTGAAGATAATCAGAAATATACTGCCAATACTCGAATCTTGCCAAATTTACTTCACTAATATATAACTCTGGATATTCTGCAACTTTTCTCCATTTATTCAGCAAGTACTTAATTTCAGCGCTAGGGTCAAGATCCGAATTATTAGAGAAACAAGATAAATTATTAGACTCTTGCCAGCATAAATTTAATTGATTAGTCTTAAAACCCTTACCAAATAAAAGATTATTTTCTAATTGAGGTTGTATAAAAAATCTTTTCGTATTTTCAGAATTATGCGTACATTCCAAACTTTTATTTTTGATTACCACATTGTTTCTGTCATTGGATGTGATTATTTCCAAACTGGTAATTCCACTGCTTTTGTTGTTAGAAAACGAATTTTTAACTATACTTGCACATTCAGAAGTTGTTTTTTCAACTAATTTTACATTAGGATATTTGTTTAAATTAATCCCTCTTGTGAAAGGAAGTGTGTATGTTCTCTCCTGCCTTCTTTCTGCAAGTCCATGAATTAAATGGCAGTAGTAAGTTTTGCATTCACCTTTTTGGAATGCTACGCATAATTCTGACTTATAAATTAATGGGTGGTAAATCACTTCTTCCATGGAATGAGAGTACGGGCAATATCCTCCCCTATTGCAAAAGTTTGCAACCTTTCCAGTTTCGTGATCTAAAATTGTGATATCTGGGCAAATATCTGGTAGATACCTTAATGCAGATCGGTCAGATAAGTAAAATGGGCATCTTCTTGGCCAGTAAACATTATGAGAATATTGACATCTTAATGGACCAAAATCACAGCCTTCCCTAAGACTTCTACGGCATAATTTAGTCCGGAATCTAGTAAGCTCTTCAATACTTAATAATGCATTTGCCATAATTATCATAAAACCTATGTAGCAATATTCAAATAAAAATAAACCAACAACTCATATGACTACTGTCTTTATTAAATAAATGGGTATTGGATTAACATACATGGTCATTTCTTTCAATCATTTTCTTAACCCCTCTTGCTTCAAGTATTTCTCCAGCCAAATTAATTTAAATATCGTTGTAACGATAAACTAATAGAACAAAACGGTAGACATGACGTTTAACATTGAAAAATACTGTAAAATAATAAAATCGATATAAATTAGGAATGTGAAATAATAATAAATGAATATAAATCCAAGCATATATTTAATAGATATCTTGACTATGTATTTCTCAGCTCAAAATTTTAGAACATCTTATAATTCTTGATCTCTTAATAATATTTTTAAACTTAAATGTTCTATTAAACTTGGTATTGCAATTGTCGTGATTTACTTTGTCTATGATTCATACGTTTGAACATATTATACTTAATTATTTTTGTATATCAATTTAATTTTTTTTTCCACAAAAAATAAGTTGCGGTACTCGCTCTATTCATTCATGGTTTTTTTTTCAAAAAAACATCTGTACCCATTTTCCTGGGAAAACGTGATAAATGCATTCTGGAACAAGTATCCTAATGATCTTCAATCTCACGTTAATAGAGTTGACATTATTAATTTTAATTATGATGAAAAAAATAAAATTTTGCGTACGAAAAGATTATTTTCCCTCCAATACAATTCGCCAAGGCTTTTAGAGCGAATTATTGGCAGTAGTTTAAGTGGGCTTGCTATTGAAGAATCCGTGTGTGACTTTAATAAGAAAAGACTTATTTCTAATGGAGCTAATTACTCATTCAATAATTTCTTTTCAATCCAGGAAACTTGCAGTTTTTCTTCTAGTAATGAAAACTCAGAATCAACCTTGTATACACAAGACATGACATTTAAATTATTTGGGAAAAAAGATAAGTCCAACCGGATGAACAAGTTATTTGAAAGTACAATAATGAATTCACTTAATGAAAAGTCACTGAGTGGTATTAAGGCAATGTATATTAAAGCTGACCAAATTAAATCAATGTTAAAAAATAAATATGAGATAGAAAAGAGTGCATATGAATCATTTAGTTATAAACTGAGTGGTTTGTCAAAAAAACCCCAAAAAAAACTCAGAAATTTTTTGAAAAAAATTAACAAAATATTGTTCGTACCCTACAAAGTTATGTTCTATAATAAAGATTGAAGGAAAAAAATGTCAACACCTAGCAATTAATCTGGATAATAATAAACAAATTTCATGAATTGATTTTTTCTTTCTGTCGAAATTTATTCTTTTTTCCTTCGTTACAGTTTTCATCTCATTGTAACTGTCGTGTTCATATTCTATTTCATTTTGAATATCCTTCTTATTTTTTATTAAATTCAACTCTTCAGAAAGAACATCACATCTGTACCAAAAAAATTGAATATTTTTCGATTCCACAATCTTTTCGTAGATAATATGCTTGATCTTTTTTATACATAATTTAAAATCTCGCCTATCTTTTTCTAATAATTTTAATAATGTTGACCTATCTTTAATAAACGAGTCGACTATGTAACTCAATTTTTTTGTTCTAAGAATTAGATAGTCAAGAAAAAGTATGCATTTTGATTTATCTGTTTTATTAACTGATCCAACAGATTTATCACTTAATAAATTGAATATTAACTGAGTTAAAGACTGAAATTCAGATTTACAAAGTAAACTGTATATTAATTGCATCTTAATCCCTGTAGTAATGCTTTCTTCAATTGAAGAAATGTTCTTGCTCAGTTCAATATGGCTCTTTTTCAAGTCTGTGATTTTTTTCCTCTCATCTAATTGGCTTATGTTTGAATTATTTTCCTTTTTATTCGAATAATCTTGGCTTTGTTGGAGATTAATTTTAGAAGAATATTCGTTTTCGCCTTTTTCTCTCTTCAAATCAACTTGTCTTTTAAATTGATTCTCATTTTGTATTTTTTGATATATACTCGAAAATTTTTTTGCCGTATTTTCAACCTTTTTTGTATTCTTAGAGTTCAAGTTGTTCGGCATTGAGCTACTGTTGAAATAACAATGAGCATTTTTATTTCTTTCTGTCTTTGGTAAATACTGATAAGGAGTAGAATTGCCAACAACATTTGAATAATTACTTCTAACTTTAGTTGAGTTATTGTTTTTTACTGTATTATCTATTTGCCCAGATTGGAAGTTATGTGGAAATTTTCGTTTCATCATAAATTATTGTTTTTCTTTTTAAATTGCGGTTAAATTAATTACAATGGTTTCAAAACAATTCAAAAGATTAATAGAAGAAAGAGAAGAATTAAAACCAGACGCTGAATCTGCATATTATCACTCATTTGATGATTTTTCTAATGTTAGTCACGGAAATTCGTTCAACGCACTGGTATCTCATGATGAAATTATTTTAAGTAATGGTTATGTTCAACCTGAAAAAAATTTGAGTCAAGAAAATACAGATTACAAAAAACAAAAAAAGAAAAATAAAAAGAAGAAAGAAAAGAAAAAACTAATAAATGAACGCTCTGAATTATTTGTTCCAAACAACAATTCTAAATGTTGCCTAACTATGAACAAAAAATATTTTAATTGTGAGAATGAAATTTGTTCAATATTTGGAAACGAAGCTATTAGATTTGAAAAGAAAATTAATTCAAGAAATTATGTCACCAAAAACAGTCATTTAAACATTAGACATTATTTCGTATCATGCAATTCACAATGGCCACATTTAAATCGGGAAGAATCTGGACTAATAATGAAGTATATAGAAGGAAAAAATGAATTTTCAATATCATTTGATATTGAATATATTAAAAAGAAAGAAGTATTGGATATTCTGATTGATTCGATGCTAGTAGATGAAATTTACATGTTTATGGAAAAAAATCCATTTTTCTTTAATGGATTACTTAAACTAGCAGAAATTAGTATTTTAAGAGATGAACATGAAGTTGCGTTCAAGCACTTACAAAAAGCACTGTATGTGTTTGAATCTTCATTGCATCCATCATTTTCACCATTTAAATATACAAATGGACTTCCAAATACTGCAATCAAATCTAATGAAATTGAAAGTAGAGATATATTTATTTTAATGGGATACTATATGAACGCACTTGGAAATAGAGGACTATTTCGTACTGCGCTTGAATATTGTTTATTATTAATATCGATGGACATTGTTCATGATCGATTTCACTCTCTTCTTCATTTAGATTATTATGCTGTTTTATCTTCAGAATTCGAAATATTTTTCCAGATTAATGTCAATTTCTTAAAACAGTTCCACAAATATTGTACATGGAATGAAAAAAAAATAGTTCAAATTGATGAAAAATTTGATATATTAGCTAAAAAATCTTCCGATTCAACGCCACTCTATTACATTTTGCCAAATTTTGCGTTTGGAATACCACTTGCGCTTTATATTAAATACACAAAAACATATTCATTAAATAAAGAACAACTAGATATTTTTCATCAACAAATTAGCAATATTACAATTGAACAAATAATCGACTCAAAATTTGACACAAATCATATTCATAAATGTAGTATCTATTTGATTCAATCAATGCTAGTATTTCCTGAATTTGTAAGTTTACTTAAAGAGAATCTTGAAAATAGTCAAATTACAACTGGCCTTTCTGCCTGGGGTGAAGTTTATAACATTTTGAGCAATTTTTCGGAAGAAGTTGATAGCATTAACTCAGATTGTACTGAAAATTATTCATATCCGTATTTGTTGGTAGGAAAGCTCTTGGTAGAAGCAAACATGGAAAAATGTAAACAAATTTGGAAGAAACCAGTATATCTCTCTTGGATTAATGTATGTTGTAATAAAATATATAATTTTATTACTGAAAATGTCGAAAATCGCAATCTGATTAAATTATTTGTATTCAAAAGAAGAAATTTGTTGATGGAATGCAAATTTAATGTATTCAGATATTTGGATGTAAAAAGATCTGAATTTTCCATTAACCCGACATTACCTTCATTTTTTAGAGATGAAAATCCAACAAGAGGAATAAACTTTCTGGAAAGTAACTCAACTATTTCAAGTTCAGCTTCTTTATCTTCAGATCCTATTTCTTTATACTTCCTCTCTCTATTACCTTGGTACGCTATTGATCAGAATATAAACGATTCATTATCAATAAATTTAAAGGAAATAGTTTTTGAATGCTTAAATGCATTGAAAAGCTATTTAAGTAGGAATTTTTAGCTTATTTTACTGATTAAAATCATTATGTTTAACTTAATTTACTTTACTGTGTCGATTTCTTAATTTCGAATTATTGAATTTTTAATCAGTTAATTATATTTTTGTTTAAAAAAATGTCTGTAATTTGGTTAAATATTTTGCAAGTCTTATTGAGTATATTTCAAGATTGAATAATTGAAACCAATTTTACGATTATATATCTGCCCCTATAATAATTTGGAACAATGTTTAACAAAAATCCGAATCAAACATAAAACTAAGTACTAATTCTATTTATTAAAAATTACCAAACTAATTAAACAATTTCTCGGGGGAGGGAAAAAATAATTTCAATGTTCAAAATTTTAAAAGAGTTAGTTAATTGTTTAATGCTAATAATTTGAATTAATTTAATTCATCTCATGTTTGTTAGATTTTTGAATAGAATATTTTTGGATTTTAAACATTGCTATTAATTTCTTTAAATTATATTCTAACCTAAAGCTTGTATTATTAATATTATATATTGAATTGCAAATATGAATATGCGAAATTTCTTTACTATTATTATTATATTAACAAATTCCCTTTAAACTTTGTATTCCGCTATTTTATCTAATAATAACTCTAAATTCTCTTCCAATAATAAATCACCCTTCATTGATTCTTGACATAACTCAACTAGCCGTTGAACTCTCCTAATACCTCTAAATAAAAAATCAAATGCGCACTTCATTGATTCATTTATGTGAAATCTATATTGAAGTAACGTTTTGCCCCTTTCAATAATTTCTTTTGTTTTCATTTGTGCTTTTACGGTATCATTTTCATTTCTTGGTGTGAAATTTTTTAAATCATGACATCTTTTTAAAATTCTTTGTCTTTCATTTTCAAATGCAACGATGCCAATATTAACCTTTTCAGCCGCTTCGCTATTTTCCTCATTAATTTTACCAAGTGTAACTGGGCATGACTTTGCAATATATCTTAATTTTGAACGGCTGATTTCAAACGTCTTTAACCTGTCTTGTTCGGATGTTACTTTTTGAGGTTTTTTCTTAATAACTTCGGTGATTTCTAGTAATATTTTATCTGCTTTTTTCACATAATGTTCAATATCCATAGTAATATCTCTAAGGACAGAGTTTTTCATCTTTAATTTGTTCAGTAATTTCCTCGCATCTCTTGATTTGGATTGCTCAACATAATTACAGACTTGCTTTAAAGAAGATATTTTTGATATTTTTTCCTGTTCCAATTTAAAGTTTTGTATCATTATGGGCATTTCAAATTGATTATTCCCATCTGCGTTCGCTTCAATAACTACTCCAATACTGTTTGCAACAATATTTGTATCTGTTCTAGTTACTTTGTTGTTCTTAGTGTATTCTAAATCTTTAATTGGAATTTTTGAGTTGCTTGTGCTTCCAACTCCAATGCCATGTATTCCGCCAGGTGAAACACCACCTTGTACTACATTTTTCTCCTTAATATTCACATCCAAAATTTCTTTATTTGCTTTATCTAATTTATCTTGAGACTCCTTAACTTTATTATTACTTTCGTTGTTTTTATTACTTTTTTGGATTAATGCTTTTTTCCTTTCTTCCTTAATTGTTTTTTTAATCATAGCAGACTTGTCAGGGAATAATGGTATTTGAAGCTGACCAACTATCTCTGGTTTGAATAATTTAATTGGCGTGCCTCTGGCATTACTTGGATCAAGAGGGCTACAAGAAGCATAAAATCGTTCACTGTTAACAATATTTGTTGCGGCTTCCTTAAATTTTGAAATATGATTGACAGTAATATCACAGATAGAATCTAAACCATCTATTATTGACTCAAAAGTACTATTAAGTTCCATAGCATTTTTAAAGTCATTGTTGTTCAAAAGTTCTTCTCTGAATAAGTCTAAGGAGTTAATGTGATTTAATATTCGACTTCTTTTTATGTAATTTAAATCAGAGTTATTCTTTGGGAAGTCAATTGTCCAGCCAAATAAGTTTGGATGGGTTGTATTATCAATCTTGAAAAGTCTAGAAATAATTAATTTAATTCTCCAAATATCATTAGGAACGTTGCATTTTAATGAACGTACGCTCACTTCCAAAGTACTTTTTGTAGTTCCAAAGTCAAGTATCTTTATATTAATTGGTGTAATTTTAAGTAGAGAATCAACATTTTCTTGATAGTTTGAGCCTTTAAAATTGAACTTTGTATTAGCTATTTGGATATTACCAGTATTTAAATCACAATGAACGATATAACCGAAATCTGAATGTATGTATAATGAAGTTAAGGTTGAAAAGAATGAATGAACTAATATCCAAATAATTTCTGCACGGTTATCCAGCCTTTTTTGTAATTCTTTAATTGTTTTTGCGGATGAAATCCAATTAAGATAATCGATTGAAGTTAGCCATCGTATTAATACTTGCATAGTAACGCCATTTATTTTTTCAGTAATTAATATTCTATTCAATACAATACTCTTTTCAATTTGTAAACAGTAAGTCCTAGGAGTTATTCTTATTTTTCCGCGACCATATGTTTTAATTGGTATCAACGGAAAATTCTGTTTAGAAAGTAATGATGTATAATAAAGTTCTCTTGTATAACTTGAATGGAATGAAATTTTTAATGCAATTTCTGTTGGAGAGCTGTATTCAAAATAGTTAATGGTGTTTCTTGGGTTAGCTTCCAACTTGAACATAAGAGAATCGATATCAAATTCACAACCTTCAATTATCTGTAAATTATCCACTTTTTTTGGAATTTTAAACATATTAACAATTTCTGTTATTTTGTTTTTATCAACTCCTTTAAGACCTATAAATAATTTAAATACAACTTAATACAACTCATCACTTACTTTCTAGCTCCGAATTTATTATTTTATTCCGGGAGCTTGCTTTTATTTGAGCAAGCGCAACTGCACCAAACATTCCGTATTGGATAAAAAACCCTAAAAGAGTTAATAGTAGCAATTATTATTATTAGGTTTTCCTTACCCATATATTCCTCATGACCCGGATTTGCTCCATCATATTCTCTTTCATTATATTTTATGCATTCGATCGGTCCAAGAGAAAGGATATGACATATAATAGCAATTTCCTCTCTAGGTGCCTGAGTACGCTGCCATTGAGGTTTATCTTGATTTACAAAAAATTTCTTAGCTATCTTGTCAGAAGAATCTTTGGCCATTACAATTAATTGCTTGTGTTCTATTTTAATTAAAATTAATAATATAAGAAATACTAAATTAAATTTTGGCCTCATTAGACTATTAATTAAGTTGTTTAAATTATATTAAAATTGATTATTTTTCTAAAAAAAAGGCCAAATACTTGTATTTGACTTAGTTTGTTTAATTATATATCCGTTACCTAAATGCATTTACTCACACTGCACCGCTCGCACTAAAATGTTTCTGCGTAAGTGCAAATAGTATAAAGTAGGGGGAAAAAACATCCTAAATTTTTAGTAAATATATGTAACTATCGATGATTTAATCGTTAGAATTATAGAATACTTCAAAACTTGTCATTAATTTGCTTTTGCATTTTTTTTACTAATTTTACAAATCAAAAATACTCGATTAATATTAGAACTGTAAATAATTAAGTATATATATTGAAATATGTATTTATAAATATATTTGTATATTAATAACAATATTAAATATATACATTATGTATATTGCCGCCACTTGATCTAAAATTTCAGAGTAAAAAAGATTCCAAGAGGCAGAAGGTAGAATTATCCTTGCAATTAAATATACAATTAGTTGTCAAATGAGAGTAACATGAAGATTAGGTTCATTATTTTACTTTTTTGTTGCGTTTTTGTGTCAGTTTGTTCTGGTGAGGAAAAAACGTTTGATGATACAATAAAGCAATGGGATTTCATATCATCTGCAATAAGATCAAACCCAAATATTAAATGTAAAAATTTACCAAGTGAAGTACCTGGTGGGTTCTATTCACATGGTGAAACTAAATTCACTTTGGAAATCGGTGAAAAGATTAGAATTATGAAAGAAAATTGCATTGAAGCACTTTCAAGTCTACTTGAAGTTCATTTACCTAGAAGCCAAAGAAAATATTCATTTAAGTTTTCGGATATCAATAGTTTTGATGAAATAATGAAATCATTTTGCAGTGATACTGCAAATAAATACTTCAGAATTTCTGGATTCCTTGGGTCAATTAATACTGAGAATCCAACAGAAACCAAAAGTATTCATGAGAGAACAAATCAAATTTTGTTAAATTCAAATGAAGATTCATTCCATGATTATGAAGCCAAAAATGATCAAATTATTCTGCCAAAAAAAAATATTTTCACTTTAGGAAAAACCACAAAGGAAAAGAAATGCAGTACAAACCAATTAGATTTTTCAAAAACTCCATCAGAACTAACAACTGAGGGATTGGGGCACAGTGTGGCTGAATATGAACAATTTGAAAGTGAAGGAACGCCGATTTCCAAATATAAAACTCCAAAAGTCTTAACCACAATATTGAAATCAGTTTTGGATGAAAATAAGGAAGATCTGCCTGCATTAGAAATAACAATTTCTCAACTTCCTAAACAAGTACAAAATAGAGTCATTTCATTCTTTAGATCAAAAAACATAGATGGAGTTGTTGAAGTTTTAAACAAATTACCCAGGCAAATTGTGGAGTCATTCATAAATAGTATAGAACTTGAAAAAAAACAATTAAAATTTCAACTAGGAACAAGTTCTGAACAATTGGAATTTTCTGTCCCTTTGTTAGAGGATGAATGGAGGGCAATTGTTGATTTTATGGGCGACCCATCATCACCTGTTCAGTATGAAAAAAAGATAGATCCTTATAAGCAAATTAAAATTCCAAAAGAGTTTAAGTATAGTAATGGAATTTTAAAAAAATTTCTTCAGTATTGCAGAAGAGGAATTAGGAGTTTAGCATATGAAAAGTATATTTCTGAGGACGGAGTAACTTATTATAGTTACAATGAAAATAATTTGAATGGAATATTAATTGCAGGAAATGATTCCGACAATAGAAAAGAACAAGTGGAAGCTTTTTGTTATATGGTTTTCGAGAGATTGTACGGAAAAAAAGAAAGAGAAATGATGAATAAAAGACATACGAAAGCATTAGAAATTAAGAAATCATGGGAAGATGGTGGAGTAAAAGGTGCAGTAATAGATCAGCTGTTGAAGAGTTTCTCAGATGAAATTAACGATGAAAGATTACAATGGTTATTTTTAGTAGAAAGCGCTAGCGTTCCGAATCCATTAGTTTACAGCACCGACTTACCGAAACATACTATACCGATCTCTTTTACGAGCAAACCTACAGATGCTGTAACTGAAATAGCAGGGAAGATCAGATCATTTGTATACAATTGTAGAAATGCTTTGATGACACTAGGAGTAGAACAGTTACCAGGAGCTAAAACACCTCTCAATAAAATACACTTGGGTGTTGATAAAGTTCAAGGGTTAATAAAGTTTTGTAAATCAGTTGCACATAGATATATGGGAAGGCTTGTTGAATGGTTCAACATAATTCAAGCCTCTTTAGATGATGATATTATTAGATTAGTTGATATGAAGAATCCTGAATTTCGTTGTCCTGATTACTTTGAATATGAAGATGAATCAAAGCTAGCAGATAACTGTTCAAAAACTATATTAATGATGATAAATGAAAACAAAAAAGCGGAAGAAAATAGGAGAGCTAAAGTTTGGAAAGGATTGAAAATAAAATGTCAACCTAATCATATAAATCAACAAATACGCTCTTTTTGTAATTCTGTTGCAAATGAAAGACCCGATATTAGGATAGCATCAATTAATGAACTTTCAGAATTAGGAATTGGGAGTGAACTTAGTTCAGTTGAGGAAATACGAGAAGGCTATAACAAGGAGCAACAGGCATTAGAAATTGTTGAGGAGAGATTAAAGATAATTGAGAGTAAGCAAATAGAACAGCAAGCTAACTCTGCATATAAACTAGATAGATGGAATCAGATTCAGGAATTCATGGTTGAGAATCGAAGGATAAGAGAAAAGTTAGACAAATATTCCAGGAGACAGTTTCAGAAGTTGTTTGAAATAGAGGATGCGCAAAAGGACTTATTATTATCATTATCGAGCGAAGACATAATTAGTGAGAAAAAAAAGGAGAATATTAGAGACCTTATAGATAAATATTCTTCAGACTTATTATCAATGAGAACAGAGTGGGCTGATTTGTTATTTCAAATAAGTAACAATAACAGAAAACTTACAGAAGCAGAAATAGAAATTATGAATTTTGTTCATCAAGCTTTAGATTACATCGCAATTTCACATAGAGTTGAGCTATTAAATTCATCAACGATGGCAAATATGGTAAACTGGGAAGAGACACTTATAGAGAAGGAGAGAACATATATAAACACTAAGATGTTAGAATATACTAGTCGTTTAGATTCTGATCAAAAAATTCAGAAATTAAAAGATATTCATTATAAACGAAGACAATTATTTGAAAAGAATTTATATAGAATTCTACCTCGTAAACTTTGGAATAAAATAAATAGCTTAGCTGGTAAGGGTCTTCATCCTCTGATACCTATAAAAATCAGTGAAAAAGAATTAAAGGAAAGAAAGAGTTTAATAGTTAAGCTTCATGAAGAGAAAAATAATATGATTGCAAAATATGATTCAGAAGGCCAAAAATTGGCGAGACAACTGATTGTTATAGAAAAGGTTGTTGATAAACATCTTGCAGATTTAAATGAAATGTGGGATAGTACTTACTCAATTGAATATTCGATTCAATGGGAACTAAGAATAAAAGATATGCAAGACACTTATTTATATTTAAACAATGAGTATAACAAAAATGCGGAGTTTATTACAAGGCAACAGCTTCGTCAGTCTCAACTTCAAATTGGCAATCCTCATTATCAACAATTATTAAGCGAAACAAATCAATCAATAGAGATTGCTACTGATGAAATGAAAAAGTTGTTGAAATTAATGAACGAATTAAGGCAAAAAAGAAATGAGCTAGATACGCTTGTTGAATCGGATTTGTCAAAAAGTTATGCAGAAAAAATAAACACTTTAAGAAGAAATTCAAAATTATTAGAAGATAACATAAGCAGCGATATTAGTATTTTGCAGAAAAAAAATGAAATTTCACAACTGCAGCTTAATAGAGACATAAAGTATTTTGAAATTACAAATATGAGATCAGCTCTTTCTGAAAGGTTGAAAAAAAGCGAAGGACTAATAGAAGCAAATATTTGGCTGAATACCAAAAATGAACAATTATTTTCTGGTTACGAATCCAAGTTGAATGATGATTTGAGTTCTTTGACATATACTTTTGAAAAGCCTAATAAATATGAAACCCATTTTACTACAGAAGAAATTCCAAACGAAGCATTATCAGAGCTTAATAAATATAAAGAGCAACTCAAGATTAGTTTATTTAATGTAATGTTCTATAATGACAAAATAAGTGATAATGACATGCAACATATACGCCAGTTTGAATCAATGGATGCAAACGCATTAGCTTATAAAGAGATATTTGAATCAGAAGGTGATATAGATGATGGAACATTGTATGGAGAGCTGAGCACTCTAGAATGGAATGTTATACAATCTAGATGGGAGTTACTCAAGATGAAACATTTCTATATAGAAAAAAAAGAAAAAATACTTTTAGAGTGTGCAGAAATGAGAAACTCTTTAGATGAATTAATGTTACAAAAGTATGGAATGATACCCATTACTAAGCCAAAAGATGTTCCTAACAAAGCAAGAATTTTGGCTATGAAAGGAATAGGGATTAATCTAGGTGACGAACTAGATGCTTCTAATGAAAGCAATAACCTAAGCTACGATGGTAAGGTTCTTAAACTTGTGCAAAAAAGGCTTGAAGATGCAAACTCTGTATTCGAGCAAGAACTTTCAAATAGATTAAGTATTCTGGATGAAAAAATAAGAGAAGGGAGGATAAGACTGCATGAAGCTGCGAGAGAAGTTGTATCGAGTTGGGAATTACAACAGTCAACAGCATCATTTAGATTTGCTTCTCCTCAAAATAAAGACAGAATGAGAGAAGCATTTATAAGAGAGCGTGATAAGGTGACAAAAGATGAAATTAAAAAAACGATACCGTTAAAACTAGAAAAACATATATTGCTTCAACAACAAAAAGATCGTGCGTTACAATTTAAACGTGACATAGATTGGATACATACGCCTGGAAGGGTGGCGAGTCAATTAATGAAATTTGAGCAAAAAATTAGAATTTTCAGGAAAAAAAGACATGATCATTATGAAAGGACCTTGAAATTCCTAACATATCAAGCAGAACAAGTCGACAGAATTAAACAAATCGATGAAGAACTTAATGCTGAAGAAACAAACGGTTCAAGGTCTAATGGACTTGCTACTCCAGAAATCAACACTCAAGATCTAAAGAGAGAAAGAGAAAAATTAGAGGCAGATCTTGCTCAAAAAAGAAGAGAGTATCAAATGCAACTTTCTAGTTTTCAAAATGAAAGAGACGCGCTTTATGATGTGTCAAAAAACCTTAAAGACGAAGAAAATAGTTAGGTAGAACAAACAATATAGCGGTTATAAATTGACGTTTGAAACTTTTTTTTTCTTGAGTAAACACGTTCTATAAATGTTAAAATTAACTGCCCATTGATACATTACAAATCTGTTCTATTTTTTCTCTTTGATAAATCTCTCTCATTAGCGCAGGATTTTCAGATTTTATTATTTCTATACATTTTTGAACTAGCTCTCTTCCATTTGGTAAATATTGGGTTGAGATCTTCACTGCTATCTTCTTCGTGAAAATAAGGCTTTTGAAGAGTGAATTTTCCTTTTTCTTAATTGTATCAATGCTTCTCACAATGCTCAAATACCTTAATTTGATTTCTGTACCGCTCACTTTTATTTCGGGAACTTTAGGTAAATCAACGATTTGAATTGTTTTTGATTTAGTATCTAAATTTGTCAGTATGGATTGAATATTTTCTTGAATATAACTAATGATTTTTGATATTTGATTATCCCAAGAATGCATTTCAATAAAAGAATTGTTTTTTATTACATGTTCACAAATTATTTCGAATATGCCTTTGCTAATTGTTCGAATTGGCAAAGGGTTATTTACATTTGCTTCTGTTAGAAGACTTACACACTCACTATGCTTTAGTGGATCAATTAATAACTTTGGGTGTAATTTGTACTCGAGATCTATTTTTTTTGGGAACTGATTATTAATTTCGTTAATTAATGCATATAAAAATCCATATCTTAGTAATCCCATAGCATTATTTTTAGCACCGCCGGGGCCAAAGAGTTTATTAACTAAATTTGTAGGTGAATAATTATTTTTAGTGTCAATAAGCCCGTTTCTGACTCCATCAAGCGAATATTTAAATGATAATTCTCCTAGTATTGCTGTACTTTTATCCATAATCGGCGAGATAAGTAAATTTGAAAACATAACTAGATTTTCACTTAACTCTAAACTGCTATCGTGGTATGGAGGATCTGTAAAATTAAAGCTAACAAATTCATTTGTTTGTTGGCTTGTATTATCTTCATTACTGTTTAGTGATTTCCTGTTAATAAAACTATTATTCACTTTTGAACTTGATATTGAACTTTGGTATTCGTTTTTATTTCGCTCATACAGATCTAAAGCAAAATTATCTAGAATGTTTGAAGATTCCATGAAGTTTGAGAGATCATTTACTCCAAAGACCCTATTTATTCCAAATATATAATAACACAAAAGTAGAAATTTAGCAAATTCCATTTTTTGGCAATCAATTTATAGATGCACATCACAAATATGACGCGCCATTCTGATTAATTTTATCTGAAGTGAAATTAAATAAATTTATAGAGGTATTAAGATTAGGTGATAGTGGATCAATACTAACGAAGATTCAATATGGAACAAACCATGGTTTCAAGATAACAGCAATTAACAAGAATAATGCACAAACGCATACTGATTGGCGGTAATTTTATGCGTTTTTGGGTGTAGTTAAATTTTGACTAATACTAGTGGCAAATCAATTTAAGATGAAAAGTTTTATTCAAAGTTATGAAACATAATGCGAGTATACTATTATTAAATGCATGCATAAAATTGCTATTATCTATTTATCTTGGAGAATCTTTAGAAGTATTACCTACTAATACTACTGATGAAAGAAATATTTCAAAAAAAAGTTCTATGTTGCTTCTATATGATGTAGATAATGTCATTCTAAAGCATGTGGGCCCAGGAAAAACATATATTAATCCAGAAATAGTGCCATTACTGGCATCAATGTACAATTTACGTAAATCTAATGATCCCAGAATACTTCTACCAAGAATCTTTTCCCATGGATGTGGTACTGCAGCAAAACTTTCTGAAAGCAAATTAGTTAAGCCAAGAATTTTTGATCCCAATCAAATTTTAGATAACAATTATTATTTCCATAACTTTGCAACTAAAATCAATGATATTGGAGATGCATACTTACTTAATGAAGTTTATTACCTTAAAAAATATGGACAACCAGAAACTGTTCACCATCCAATCGATATATTTAAAATCTTCTTTGTAGATGAAAATGAATTAGAGACAGGCATCCCATCCATCATTCCATTTAATCGGGTGTTGGAAAGAAAATCAATATACTTTGATAATATAACTTCAGGGTTTAATAGCCAAGAATCATTATTTTTTAAAAAGTATATCCAAAAGGCTAAAAGAACAATTGGAGGACGACCATTTCTTCTAGATTCCATTCCTAATGGTATGGATGAAATGCAGGGAAAAGCTTTTTTAAAAAAGATATTTACAAAAGTCTCTTCTTTCCCCAAAGTTTGGCCTTTTGATCTAAGAAGTGAGGAACTGCCCTTTATAAAAGATCTTGTTAAATATCGTAGTTATATAAATGGGAACATTCAATTTGGAACTACCATCTTGCTGCTTGATGATTTGGTAGCTCACTTTAATTTTGGGTGCGTTCATGAACATTTTACTGAAGAATACAAAGTATTCATCATAGTTGTCAGAAAATTCATTCCAAATGGCGATCAGGAGAGTTTATCACGTGAGTTTCAAAAGTCAATCCCTGTTCCTATAGGTGCAACTCCATATAGCCCATTCGATATTAGAGAAGTAAATGTAAAAATGAATAAAATACTTCAAAATTTTCCAAATGATACTCATCCAGATATTTTTTATAGAGGAGTTCGAAATGAGTTTGTTTATGATAGTCCAACTTACCCTAAATGCGGCTATGACATTTCAAAACCCTTTCCATTTTATTTTTTAGTTATAATAGAGTGTGACATCCTGCACAATCTAATAAAACTATTTATTGATGATCGAATGGCAGAAGAGGTTACATATCTGTTAAATATAACATCATATATTGCAGTAATTTCCGGCAGAAAGTCTTGTGAATACGCATTTTCAATGGTCAAACATCTTATTGCGTCAGGATTTTACCAATGGTCTGATAAAATTATACCACTCGTGATGATAAAAGGAAGAAATACAGATGATAACGGTGAATCCTCACCGCCATTTTCTCAATATCTAAAAAAGAATATTAAAAACTCTGCCCAAAATTTTAGCCAAGATAGACATATTTTTATGTCAAAACTTTATTCTAGGATGCCAAGAAGTAGAACAATGGTTCTAAGACTTGATTATCACGGAGATCCAAGCAGGATTCAATATTCTGACTACACATGCTTCCTGAACGCCCCCCCTAATAGAAGTGAGCTCATCAACTTCCCATCAAAATCCACCAAATATAGGCAGCTACTCAACCTTCAATCCGACTCTAAGCTATCAAAATTTTTTGGAGTGCCGCCCAATGGGGAGACTAAGACTATCACCATACTCAAAAAACTAACAACAGTATTTAACAAGGTGGAAGGTGTATTAGAATCAACTATGAAAGCATCAAGGAATGCAACTGACAACGCGACTGACAACATTCCTCCCTTACATACAGCAGAATTCGACGAGTATATAAACCCCATTGATGAAGGTATAGACGTAGAAGAGCACATTCTAACGCAGATCGCGCCCTCGAAAACAAGTGGACACAAGCACCCGACACCCGCACCCCCGACCACCTACCCACAGGTCTCGTATTCATTTTTATCAATTTTCTACACGATCGTAGAGGCCTTAAAGGATGAATTCCCGAAAGAATATAAGTTCTGTGTAGGGCCAGTAAACTAAACAATCTGTAAGTTAGTAGAACAAACTCCAATGGGATAGTCAGTGAATTAAATAACGCAACTAGATCTATTCAAAGTACACAAACTGGTCTATCGCTCTTTGATACGAGTAGATTTCATCTGGGCTAAACCAAAGGAAAATCTCTAGATTGGCATTCTCGACGGAATCAGATGCATGAATGAGATTTCTCTCAGTCTGCATTCCAAATTGTGCGCGTAAGGTACCCATTTCTGATTTCTTTGGATCTGTAGAACCCATAAATCTACGAAACTCTGATATCACATTTAATCCTTCAAGAACAATTGCAACAATTGGTTGATTGGTCGTTCTAGAAACTAAACTTTCAAAGAACGGCTTCCCTGCATGGTCAGAATAGTGAGCTTCGATCTGTTGAGCAGTAGCGACCAAAAACTTCATGGCAGCAATCTTAAAGCCCTTAAGCTCAATTTGGGAGAGGATTACTCCAATGAGACCTCTATGAGTAACTTCAGGTTTCAATAAGACCAGAGTCCTTTCAGCAAACGGATTTGTGGATTGTGGGCTAGTTTCTGCCGTAGCTTCTGCTGTAGTTTCTGCTGCAACTTCTGTTGTAGTTTCTGTTGTAGTTTCTACCGTAGCTTCATTGGCGGATCCCTGTTCTGATTGAGCTTCAGAAGCAGGACCTTCACCTGTTGCACTTGTCGACAATTCAGTTGAGTTCCCAGGGACCGGAACCTCTTCTGAGTAAGAGTTTCCGACAAGAATTGAGCAAAATAAGTATAATAGTGTTAAAAACAACAAACTCTTCTGCATTGTTACTAAACCTAAAAAATGAAATGCTGTGTCGTTATTTATCCACTAAATCAAAGAGCGGACAAATTTGAGACACAGGATATATTTGGTTATGTGAAAAGCGGTACATATTGCTACCGCCCTTAAAACATATAACATAAATATTCTATAATATAATAATTTTGCAAAATTCAAGTGATATTCTTCAATAATATTGTTTCTCTAGCATCGAAATTAAACTATCGTTCATTTGATTTTATTCCCCTAGTTATAAATTTTTTTATTTTTTTATGGCCAATTTTGTGATCTAAATATTCTGGCGGTAATACACATGCTTGCATATTTTTGTTGACCTTTTTCAATGAGCACAACTTAACATGCATTCCTTAACAGTTACAGTCTCATTTGGCTTACTCATTCTGTGTTTGAATAGTGTTCTAATTCTCTGTAATAGTTCATTGGAATCCATACCTAGATTTCAATTAGAAGATTTACAACTTGATCCAGAAAATTTATCTGAAAATTTTATTCGAACTCAAAATGGGTGGAGTTATGGAGGTGAAAAGCTAAAAGATGAACAACTAAGTATTCTTCCTGGATATATGAGAGAATTTACTGGCTCTGGTTCGTCTTGCCCCGCTTCTAGATCATGTAATGTAAATAGGAGTGATGTAGATGAATTAGCTGAACGTGTATTTATTCTCCAATCAGAAATACCTGAACTATCAGTTGACTTATCTTGGTATAAAGTTTGTGCATTTTCTATTTCAATTATTGATACGAAAGCATCTTTTATGAGCCATTGCAAAAGTTCAGGGATTTCATTTTTACTCTCAAGACCAGTCACCAAATTATTGGAGCAATCAATTGTCAGGTTATGTCGCAATTTGCCACAATATTCTACATGTAACGGAGTTGACTTGGCACTTGACTCTTTAACTGAAGAGTTGTTTATAGCGACAATGCCCCATGTATTGCCAATTGCAAAAAAATCTCTTGCATTTACACATTTTTGTTTTGTTTCATCAAGAAGTATAAGGGCAAGAACTCGTGAAGAATATTTAGAAGTTTGCCAAGATAGTATGCTTCTACTACTAAATTTGCATGAAATGTCAGGATCTCAAATTACTCCCTCTATTGCTGAACAAATTTGTAAATCTACGTGGTTATATAATACAGAATGCAACGGATTTAGCAATACAAAATTGATATCCGAAGTTGCATTTGAAATGTTTGTCCTAATAAGAAAAGAAGGGATCCCAAACATTGATATGAATAATGTTTGTCAGTTACTGATAAAAATTTCTCCCACCCTGCGTATTCCTTCAAATACAAAAACACCTATTTCAAATAGAAAAAGATATTTGTATGAATGCACAATGTACCTTACATCAATGATAGAATATGAAAAGTTGGCCAATAACTCTGACAATAAATATGAGTTAATGATGAAATTTTACTCTCGTGGGGAAATTGTTAAACGCTTTCATGATATTGCAACTTCAGTATGCACTTCTATTTCATTTTATCAAAATAAGAATAAAAAAAAGATTTTTATTCCTGGCTTTAAAAAAAAGAAAATAGTGGAAAAAAAACAGGGTGAATCAATTCTGGAATTATTCACGAATTTGATGCAATCAGTTAAAGCGACATCTAGGAGAATGCTTGGCTGGGCAATTGAACTGCCCTTTCCTGGTAGCGATGAATCAAAAGCAATGCTTATGTTGGGGTATTCATTAAATACCGTAGATGTTAGATCTATCCAGAATCCGCAATATATTAGGATGCTAGCCATTTTGCATCTGAAAAAGTATATTTTACCAAAAACTGCATACAATATTTGGAAAGATTCTGTACTATCAATAGGAATTGAAATTTTGCCACCCTTCACTCCAAGCCTCACATCCGGAATTATTGCAAGGCCAGAAAAAGATATAGTTGACTTAAAATTAAATTGTGGAACTAACAACGAAGATGTTGACGCACTTGCACTTGAATTATTAAGTGTTTCACATGAAAACAATTTAACAAATCTAAAGTTTTATCAATTTTGTAAACCATCTGAATCTCTTGTTGGTGTTAGAAGTGAAGATTTTTATTCATCATGCATTGAGGCGTTAAAGTACATACCAGAACTCGATATTCATACACAAAAGCTTACAGGAAAATATCTAACAATTCCACTTCATAAAATATCAAAGTTATGTCAAGATACACCTAGATGGGAATCAACTTCATCAGGGCTATCTTATGCATCTTTAATAATTCAGGATAATTTGAAGAAGAAAGACGAATTGAATAAAACATTGAAACCTTATTCAAAATCAAGTATGTTAACAGATAGAGATATATACTCCTATGTAATAAAAACAGCAGCTAGATCTGCTCTTGAGCGTTCAGCTGCATCTGATCAAATTTGTAAACAGTTCAAACCAATATATTCAGAAGATAATATTCCACACTATAATACACAATTAGATCTGGAAAATATCCAAAGTATTGCGAATACATTGTTTAGAAAGGCTGTTTCGTTATTAGATGAAGATAAACAACTTGCCCTTTCACTATCTGGAAATATGGCAAAAGGGTCAAGTCCAGTTACATTTGAATCATTCTGTTCGCTTGTGCTTGCCCTTTCAAAAGTTGAAAAAAAGTATTTCAATTCTGAATGTGCCAGAAATCTGAGAATGATGTTCAGACAAAAAGTAGTTATTAATGGTAACGTAAGGCTTGCGACAATTAAATCTAAAACAATCACCAAAATATGTATGTCTTCACCACAGTTTGAAAAATGTGGGAATTATAAAAATGATGAAATAGATGAAATATCGTATGATCTATTGCTAGGTGCCCAAAAACTAAGATTTACATCAATTACTTATCGTCATATATGCAGCGTCGTGAAAAACATAAGAAGAGGAGAAATTAAAGGTTTAATTCCCAAGGGACAAATAAGCAATACAAATGTTAGTAGTTTTTTTAATAGTGATTGTATTTATGGGTTGAGAACGCTTTCAATTGGTGCCAGACATGCAGAAATAATATGCAGTGCAACAAGGTTTTGGGTTATGTGCGGTAACTATATGGATTCAGAAGTTGATGCGTTGGCTTCACAGTTATACTCTGAGGTTGTTCAGAATACCGGTCTTGCAAGGTTCATAACGGTATCATTATTTGAGTTGGTGGACTTTTGTCCGATTGCTGAAGCGCTTTTGCATGAAGTGGATTTAAGATTTTTTAATCGTGAGTGTGTAAATGCTCTCGCAGCTATGTCAATAAGTAAGGAATATGGAAAGTCAATTTGCCAAAGTTCAAGGCATTGGCAAGGCACATGTATTGAAACATTAGATGAACATTCATCAATAATTGAGCAGATAGATCCAATTGCAGGTGCACTACATAAATCCTCGCAAGATTTGGGATATTTGGATCTTTTATTTGTTGATTTTTGTGATTCAGCAAAAGAGTTATTTTCTATTAAAGAGGTTACAGAAACAGGAAAAGTTTTACAAGGTCATGAAACATCGATGTTCCATATTGACTGTCCAAAAATAGTCGGTAATACGTTGCATTCACTATCAGAAGAACATTCAATTGGAGTAACAAAATTCAAAATGAATAGTAGGGTCACCAAATCTATTTCTTCTGAAAATTCTGAGAAGGCTGAAATGATTTGTCAGAACTTCTTTAATTATTTTGACCCTAACTATGGCGCATCTCAAATAGAAGAATACGAAGAAGCGGACTTTAGGAGAAATGAAATCGAAAAATTTAACATGAGAATTCCCGAAGAACGTATTAGCCCTAATGGTGTTTTCTTACAGGGCAAGTCATATAATCAAAGAATGGCTGGAAATAATTATTATGGCGGGCGTTATAGATATAATTGGGCTAATTTATTGGGTCAAAAATTCTTTATACCTGGCAACAAAATCAGTAGCGAATTCAATGAGGATAATTTTGGCTATAATAATCAAGCAGAGAAATTTAAAGGTTTACAGTACCTACCATATGGAACAAATATTAAAAAACACGTTCACAATACTGAATATGAGGTCAAAGAAGAGAATTAATCCGTGGATCTAAGTTTATTGGTAAGAACTAAGTTTTTATTGTAAATAAATATGAGCTGTGTTTTTTTAGCCTTTAATACTTGGTTTTTAATAAATTTTTTTAATGATTTTGTCAGAAAAAAATATGCTCTAGTGTGGGGCGCTTCGGCGCTAGTTATCTAAGTATCGAAATCACACTTGCATAAAGCTACTATGTAGATTATGAGATACTAAAAACTCAATTGTCTTCGAAAAATATAGGTTTATTTAAACATTAATAATTGTTCTATTAATGTATAAATATGTCATTTATTCGATTATTACTAACCTACTCTGTTTTATTCACTTTTCTGAAAAGTGTATTATTTTGTCAGGAAATTGATAAGAGTAGGATTATCTTGGAAAATATTCTAAACGAATTGCATGGTTTAGGGTATTCACATATTAAACAGGATAACCTGTTAAATCCTGTAATAGAAATTTATAATGGAGATTTAGACCATTTTAATTCATTTTGTGTAAATTCTCTTTTGAATTATTACAGAAATTCCCCTGATGAAATATGGGTGAACGAACAAGTCGGCCAAGTCTCAATTGACAAGATTATTCAAAACTTTATATTGGTTTGCAGAGAGCTACCGGAATGGCAAAATGTTTGTCAAGGCCAGCCTTCAATAGATAGTTTAATTGCAACTGATATTCATTTAGCAGCATTACTAACAATGAATGAGAACGCTGAGTTAACCAACATTCCAATTGATGTGTTTTGTGACTTGAAATTAAATTTTTTTAATGAAGATTATTCAAGTTATAATCATTTGTGCGTAGAAAAACTAGTCTCTAATCAAATAATTTTTGAAAAAAAAATTATTTTAAAAGCTAAGGATGCTTTAGCAATTTGTTCAATAACAACTTTATGGTCAAAAATTTGTGTTAAAAATGACTTAAACAACAATTATGACATTCCAGAGTTACATTTGCTTGCATCTTCACTATTCTCCGAGATTTCTAAACATGATAAATATTTATCTAGTTCAGATGGTTTAAAAGAATTAACGCCTATGGACTTTTGTGAATTATCAGAGAAAATGATCTTAAAGGGAGATGTAATGAATTACTTTAATACTATTTGCATGGATGAATTATCAGTGCCTTCAAATCTTGTTGTCTCTGGCAAATCTTGGCTACCTTCGGTAAAGAATATAATTGAAATATGCAAAAATAATCCTTTATGGATATCATGTAGCTATAATTCAGATGATAAAAACTTCGATACTATTAGTTCATTCTCAGATAACAAAGAATCGAGTTACATCTCCATTATAGAGAAAATCAGCTTACTTGCCACAACATTGCTCCAGCAGATACACCAACTACCAACTTATATGTTTAGCTCACTATATTATCAATTTGCAGAGATAGACAACTTATGTTATATATCAAGCATAATTCAAAAAGATATAAGTCTAATACAAAATGAAGAACTTTCTACTCAGTCACAAGTAAATTTTGGGCAATTTTTTAATTCAATATGCTGGCGAATTCTTTCTACTTATCCAATTACTTTTAAAACAAGTATAGGAATTATCTCTCAACCAATAAAAACTTTAGAAGCAGTTTCAGTATGTAGTTCTTCTGTGTTATTTTGGGTTAACGACTGTACAACTGAAAGCTCTGAAGACTTAATTTATTTGCCTCAAATAAGCATTTTATCACAGGAGCTTTTGATTTCATCAAAAAAATATTATAATTTACCTGCAAATACATTCTGTATTGCTGCCAAAAACATAATTTCAAACCTGAATAAATTAAATAGTGGGCTTGGGTCTTCTGCCAACAGACTTGAGGACTATTCAATCAGTTGGATTCTAAATAATATTAGTAAACTAGATTCATACGCCCGATTTAATGGAATAACATCAGGATACTTTAACAGAGAATGTGTAAGAGAACTTATAGGTAGTAATGAAAGTAATAGTGAATATATCCCAATGAATTTTGCAATATTTATCTGTAGCACTTCGTTAAGATGGGAAAGATGTGCGGTAAACGGCACTATTAAAAGTAAGTTTTTGACCGAATTTGTCGCATCTGAATTCTATTATGGATTATTGACGGAAATGGATATCAACCTTCAATTCAATTGGAACGATATTTGCTTGATTTCCGAATCAACTATCCCTGAAGAATATGATAATTTAGATTCAATCCCTACCATTCCTTATTTCAACCATTTTTGTTCTATAAGTTTTATTAAAAACCTCAAACTAATAAGAAAAAACGTAAACGTTTTATTCAGTGAAAACAAGCCATATACATTTACTAATTTCATTAGAGTTTGTGTTCATAATTATTTTTGGAGAGTGCCATGTGGAGAAATTGTTGAAATAGATTTGCTTGCCAACAGTTTACTTTTTGGTTCACATAAATTTGCATCTATGCAAAATATTTCTGAATCTCAATTTTGTAAAGCAGCAAATAATTTATTAGATGTGGACCCAACAAAATTTGAAATTGAATGTATGAGAGAATTAATGAAAATTGGTACTCAATTCACTTCAGAAATAGCTGAAGGTACTTGTGCAGTAACGCATCGTTCATTAAATTGCCATGGGTATCCTGAGGAATATTCTCATATCGCTAGTACACTGTTCTCAGCTATGTATCAGTATTTCCCGATTTCTGAAATTCCTAGTTTTATTGAATTTTGTGAAGTTGTTTATTCAATATTCACAGATAATGAAATAAATGATTCACCATATTATTTCAATGCGATATGCGCAAAACACATTCACAATTCTAACTTGAATGCGTCATTTTTGACTATATCTATCCTTTGTAGTCATATATCTCCAAACAACGTTTCCAATGAAGATTATACGGAATTACTTTTGGCTTCTGAATTTTTTAAAAAAAGTAAAAGTATAAATTCACTGAGAAAATGGGAACTAAATTATTTCTATCCGTTGGCAAAGAAGATTTTGGAAAGTATACAGAAAGATCCAAACGATATTTCTAACTTCAATTATAACTGTGTTGAAATAACAAGGAGTGTAATATCTACTGATTCATTTATATTAAAGTTAGATGATGCAATTTCACTATGCAGTGGTTCAATTGCATTCAAAATTTACTGTAAAAATCAAAATCAAAGCATTCAACATTTGGTATCTGAAATTATTCAAGGTATAATGATAAATTATGGGCTTAAAATCATTGAAGATTCTGAAATCCAATCAATTTGCACCGCTGCAAAACTAATTCATGATGGATCAATTGAAAAGCAACCTATCTCAAGAAATTTACCTGGAACAAAATATCCATATTTTTTAAATTCTTGTATTGAAGTACTAATTTCAGGAATAATACTCCCTACAAAATTTGTCGAAATTTCTATAGACAATGCTATTTCTATATGCGCTCAGTCTTTGCGTTCTTCAGTTCCTTGCAGGAACGAGAAAGCCATCGTCTCTGCTATTTCTGTGGGGCTTTATGCAGAAATGCAAAATTTCCCTGAAATGTCCAAACTAAAAGTAACTGAATTGTGCAATGTTGCCTCGAAACTTATCGAAAGTAATACAGAAGACTACTTAGAAGCATGTTCCAAGTATTTAAGTAATTTCAAGTCATATATTCCAACAATAGAAGGTTTAAATATTAATCTTACTGAAATTCAAAAGCAAAGAATTTGTACAAGGCCGTTTAAATGGCCCAAATGCAATGTTGATGAAAACTTGCTACGTGGAGTTCACTCGATTAAAATAGAAAAACTTGCTTCAAAACTAAAAACAATATTCAAGTCACATGATATTAATATTTGGAAGTTTGAGAAGTATTGTATTTTTGCAGAAAAACTACTGAATGGGAATGGTGAAAATGATTTCATCAAGTGTAAAAATTTGCTTAAAGAGTTTGAATATATTGAAATGATCAAGCAAACTTCTAATGTAGTGGAAAACCCTCTATTTTTATTTTACAAACTTGAAGATAAAACTATTGACAAAATTTGCAGTCTAATCTCTTCTAATTCAAATTGTATAAATTCCAAAAATGGGTTGTCAGGTCTACTTGCATCAAACTTTTTTTCTATTTCAACAAAATATTTGGATTTGAATACAATAAAAAGTTCCGACTTTTGTATAATTTCAGAATTAATACTACAAAGAGGCAGCTTAAAGGAGGTTAGGGAGAGCTGCCCTTATTTACTATTACAAATAACAAATCTGGAGCATTGGCCCAAAATAATGTTAACCCCAGAGCTCAGCCAAACAATCTGTGATAGTTTAAGTATTACAAATTTGAATTGTATTCCAACCAACATAAATCAAGGTATTACAGATGAAATATCGTCTGGCATTAATGATATTGCAATTGAATTATTTTTCATCAGAAAAAAATATGTTCCAAGTTTTAATCCTGAATCAAGCTGCGCAATGGCAGAGTCATTAATTCAGTACGGGATAAAAAACGAGTACTTCAATAATCTTTGCATAAACTTAATTTCGTATGATATCTGGAATTTTTCAGAAAATTTTGACAGGAAATATAGCCACTATTGGAGTATCAGCCGTGAAGATCCCATGACTTTCATCAGCTTTATTAAGAGTGAAGCTTCACGATTTTGTGAAGAACTGGAAAGAAGACTCTCCGAAATATATCTAAAAAGTCATAATTTTATTTTGAAGAAAAAACACGATAATAAGTTAGATAATAGAATTTACTACCAAAAGGTCCTTAAAAGAACTTTTAATCCATTAAATTTTGGTACAGCTGATGAAAAAAAACTTTCAAATAAACTTACGAAAAAAGAAGAAAGAATTGAACTAAAAAAGAAGTTAAGAATTATTTCTAAAGCTAAAGGGTATGTTGCATTAAATGACGAAACCATTAAGGAATATTCCCCAGAAATGGTGGATTATAAGTTAGCAAAGAAGTACTATGCAGACTTCCCTAAAGATATTGACAAATCTACAGATAATTCAAGTTT
Organism: Cryptosporidium viatorum; assembly: GCA_004337795.1. Taxonomy (NCBI): domain Eukaryota; phylum Apicomplexa; class Conoidasida; order Eucoccidiorida; family Cryptosporidiidae; genus Cryptosporidium; species Cryptosporidium viatorum. The sequence goes on from QZWW01000079.1 coordinate 55,356, forward strand.
TGTATTTAAGATGCCGGAGTTCAACTGGAATTTGTTCTCAGAAAAGCTTGTGTTTATATCAAAGAAATTTCTTGGAATTTCAATAAAGGTGTCTGATCCGAAATATGGTGGTATTGCAGGGTTAATTCAAAAGTGGGGATATACACCTCAAGGTACAGTGCAAGGTGCACAGTATATTTATCGAGTATCTAGGTACATAAACAAATATATGATAAGCCCAAAAAAGGCGTACTTAATTTGGAAAGAGACCCTTATAGCAATGAATTTTGCTATTCTCCCGAAATGGCGTGATTCATGGCAGGAAGAAATTAGAAAACCAAGTCCATTAGATGAGCAACCTTTGCCTTCATGTGATGGAGTTAAATCAAGCAAAGTATTAAAACAATTAGGAATGGATAAAAAAATAAGTATGGTGGCTCTCGCAAATATTGACTCATTTGTCGCACAAATGACAGAGGCAGCTCACGATCTGAAATTATTTAATGTCAAATTTAATGATTTGTGTCTTGTAGGGATTATATTGTTTAATATTAAATCTTATTCAAGAACTGAATCTTTTAATTACCAGTGTACTAAATGGGTTAAAGAGATTGGATATGTTGAAGAATATGCTGAACATGTTAATTCCGCTGAAAATGAACAAAAACTTCAAAAAAAAATCGTCAATCGTCTTAAAAATAGTGTTAGAAAACAAATACCTGCTGTTTTGGCCAGAAAAATTTGTGCAAGCACAAACCGTTGGATGAGTTGTAATAGTGGATTAGATATTGATGAAAAACTAAACATTGACAATCTCGCAACCGAGTTAGTCAGGCTTTCAAGAATCGCTGGACTTGAATTTCGTGATATGTGTGAAGTCGCAATTCAAATCGCCAATGCTCAAGACTTTAATCAGAAATGTCCAATAATACTTCAGCAGATAATTGGCAATTACAATAGGTCACATCAAGTTTGCAAGTCCACTAGTTCTTGGAAATCATGTCAATATTCAAAAGTAGTATTGGATCCAAAATTAAAAGAACATTTAGATACTTTAACAACTGAGATAACAATTGGACTAAATGAGGTTTTTCCAAATATTTTTACTTTCGAGGAAATATGTTATTTAAGTGAAAAGTTTGTAGCATCTGAATACTTTAAAACGGATTGTATTAGATCGTTATTTGATTTTTTGGTCGTCCAAAGGTTTATTAAACCAACACTAAATATTTATGGAGATGCGAAACCTTCAAAATCTTTTAAGCATATTGTTTCAGTTGCGCTTGCAATTTGCTATGACACATTAAGGTGGCAACAGGCCACTTGCGTTCTAGAAGGTGGAGATTATTACTCACTTCATGAAAAGCAATGGATTGATTTAGTTTCAGAAGAAATTTTAAAAGAAATGATGGAATTAAGTAAATTCGATCCACAAATATCCATATTTTTCAAGAATACAGAAAGAGAACAACTTTTAGAACGCTTTAATCTCGAAAATAATAACAAGTTTAAAATAAAACTTCCTCCTGTAATAAAGTATCATGATATTTGTACTCATGTGGCTAAAATATCAAAAACAAGGTATTTTAATATTAATTGTGTTCAAGTAACCACTGACATTTTTCAAACTCAATTAACAAAAATCAAGTTGGAAAATGAAAATAATTTTGAAGAAATTAATCTATATGGAGGTATAATTAAGATCCCCAATTCAAATATAATTGAAAGTATTTGCAAGGGAAGCATTTTTTGGGAAACTTGCTCAAATAAACATTTACAGCCACTCTTTAAGTTTGATTTGGAAAATGAAAAAAAAGAGAATGTTGACATTATTGTCAATGATATAATGGTTTCAATTTTGCAACTTAATGATAATGGGTTTGAAAATCCCGTTGATATTAAAAGAGAACTTTATGATATAGACAAAATACACAAGTTAGCTTCAAAGACTGTTTATTCACTAAAATATCTTGATTTTTGCCAGATTGGGATTTGGTACTCGAAAGAAATTTCGAATTTAAAACAAAAAGAACATTCTGAACTACAGAATTTGCTTTCAACAAAGATTCTTTTCCTCATTCTTGAAAATATGTATCCTAATCGTAAGTTAGAGAAGGATCAAGTTGTCGATGAATCTGAAAATGAGAAGCTTGGCACGCTTGATCAATACATCGAAAAATCAATCACAAAACTTCCAGCAACAGCGCCAAGATTAGCTAAACCACCTAGTTCTATGTTCAGGAATAAAACAAGTATTGAAACAACATTATTACATCATAGTGATAGCTACTCAAGCAATATTTTCTCAGTGAATTTATCTGGTTTTCCTATATTTCAAGACTTTTATATAAAAAGAAACATATCAACAATTGATAGAGATATCCATGAGAATACTCTACATGTTAAACCTAAAGCTGGACTTATACTTACAAAGTACCAACTACCAGATGGATCGCAGAAGCGTTCTAAATATGTAAAATCAGAAAGTGGAGATAAAATTGAACCAAAAATTATTCAACTGGAAACAGAGCAAATATTACGCCTAATGAAACGGAGCCCGAACAATTTTCATTTTTCTATTCTACCGCACGCTACAAAGGAAATCATTAATAAAAAGAAACCAAATCTTTCAGAAAAAAAGATTAAAAAAGAATGGTATAGAAAAGTTAAAAAAGAGTACTATTACAAAAAAGGAAGAGAAATTGCAAAGAAAGAATGGGAATTGAGACAAATTGCGTTTAACAACAATAATGGAACTGGAGAAATTATATGGGAAACTGAAAAGAAGGAAATTCCGAACTTCATCCACACGTTATTTAGCTCTGAATTAAGGAAGCAAAGGAAAGAAGGGAAACTATTTAACAAGGGTTTGTATAAAGCAAGAGTACACCAATTTCTTCTCGAAAAATTTGATAATGATATGAAATTGCGAAGAGAAAATGAGAAAACGGGAAAAATTATATTAAAATCAAAATATAAAAACACTATTCAAACAGAAAATGACGAAATGGACAGCCTTGAAAAAATTTATAGTGAACAAGAAATCAATGTTGTTACAAATATAGCAGCATTAATAGGTTACAACCAAATTGCAGTTGATTTACTTTAGAGTTTAGGAATATATATTTGGCGGCATATGATAAGATCTATTTTTTTTATTAATGTTTCGTGTTTACTTTTTTTTTTATTGCTGTGTTAAAAACAAGTATAATATTGTCTTCATATGGTATCTATTGTTTCTACTGCACAAGCTGGCCTTTTGGATGAAGATGCGTACAACAAAAAACTCCGTGTAAACATTCGAAACTGTGGAGTTTGGGGAAAAGCGTTCTGCTGCTTAAACTTGAAAGGTAGTGTAATTACCGTCGCAATTATATATGGGTTAGCATATATACTTTCTAATATAGGTAAGATATTCCTATTTATTATCACATATAATTTGTTTTTGTAGGTATTTTATTACTGGGAACAATAATTCATATCGATATTAGTAATGTTGAGAAGCTATTACCGGTAAAAAGCTTGTTTATCATAGATACTTTCGGAAGAAATTTATTTGGAAATATTAATAACTCCAAAGTCATTTCAAAAATATTGGTGGAAACATATTTATTGAAAATTTTGCTTAAATTTCTTGAAATTTCTTGCTATACGAACGGAATTATTTTCGTTTTCGGAATTCTTACAGGAATACTCAGTTGGTTCTGGTTAACCGCTATTCTACTTGTAACGTTATGGGTTGAATCTATCAAATCAATTTCTTCGATTATATATATTACATATCTGCTGATATTTATCATTGAGAATTGGCTTTCTAAAATAGTTACAATATTGATTTCAGTTATATTGTTGCTAATTACATATTTATTCTTATATTATTCTATTCAAATAGTTTATTCATTATATTTGGTCCAATTGGCAGGTGGTAGAGGTGATGAATATGTTGCGTATTACAGGTTAAGGAGGTTATTCCAAAATTCCAGAATTGACAACTCCAAAAAGTTGTCAAATTCAGTGATTATGGAAAAAAATTTAAGAAATGCGGATGAAAATTTGTCATTAATTCGAGTTAGCCAAGACTCACATTCAAATGTGTAAATACTAATAATTTTCTATTAGATGATGTATAAACATATTAGACTCGAAAGAAATTCAAACTAAATACAATCATCAACAATTGGGCTTAATAATAGAATTATTTAACTTATTTTAAATTATAACCTGTTTTAACTTCGTATAAATAGTCCATTATTTTCTTGAATTTAAGTCTATGTAAAAATTTTTAGTAATTTTCATGGATCTTTAGTAATTCTTCCAGTTTATGAATCTCTGCTAATTTACTCTTGAGATCATTTTCTAAATTTTTTATTTTAATTCTACTAGCTCTGACATCCTCTTTAAGATTTATGCATCCATTCAAGTACTGTTCTTCAATGGATTTTAACTCATTACTTTCTTTGCTTATCTTTTTTTTAATTTCTTCTAAGGAATTTTTTTCATTTTGAATCATAAATTGAATTTCATCACTTTTATATTTTGTTAAAAGCAATTCTCTTGCTTTTTCTGCTAAAATAACCTTTCCTTGTAATTCAGATATTAGATTGTTGTAATATTCTATATTATCTTTACTTTCATCTGAACTGTTTTCGCTTTTCACCCATCTATCAAGTTCTTTTTTGGCGTATTCGACTTGTGGTTCATAAACTTCCTTTACAGCCTTAATAGTTGCCCAGCTAATTGAATCTTTGTATTTTGATGGGTTACCTAAAAAATTAGCAATGGAATCAATTGGATCACATTCTTCGGAAAGTTTACTATTTTCAAAAGATTCCTTTTGATTATTTATATCATCAATTCGAATTTGAGCAGAAGCGAACAACTGTGCCAATTCTGGATCAGATTCTATTATCGGTAAACTCCCATTCAATTTTTCAAGTTTTTCTTGACTTAACTCAATTAATATGTTATTTGGCTGTTTAATTTCAGTTAGCGAGTTGATTAATTCTTGTTTAGGAACTCTAGATTTCTCACCTTTCTGAAGATTGTTTGAATAATTAATTTTTGTTTCAGGCTCATCAATAAAGGGAATTAATTTTTCACATGACTTTATGCTGATATTAGAATCTTCTTCAAAATTATTATCGTACTGTATTCCTGTTAAATTTTTATTTTTTTCAATTTCATTTAAGGAAAAACTTGACAAAACGACATCATTAGGAATATTTGAAATTTCTTCTTTTAATAAGCCACTGTCTTTAATATTTATTGGCTCTTTAGTCATATTTTCATATTCTGATCTATAAACTTCATATGATTTATTATTAGTAGTTGGTTCATAATAATTATCTGTTTTATGAAAAACTTCATAGGGTTTTTCATCAAATCCAAGTGGATCTGTATAATTTGAATCAACGGGTATATTTTTATTTATATTTCTTCCAAAAAATTCTTCACTCTGAGTATAATTTTGTCCATTTGGATCATTCAACTCTAATTTAATCTTATTATGTGATTCTAATTTACTTTTATACTTGTTTTGATTGTGTTTTGCATCAACAAATATATTGTTTTTTGGTGAAAATGAAATTTCTATATGAATTGATTTTTTTGATTTCTTTTTCTTTTTTCCTATTTGATTATTTTCATTTTTCAATTTACTTGATAAAAAAACGAACTTGTTTATCTCATTTTTTATACCAGTGTCAAAGTTTGAAATTTGTTCATTATTAGTTTTATGTAGTGTGTCAATATTTGATTCATTAAATGAATTTGCAGTGCTATTAATATATTTTTCTAGTCTAACGTTATCATATTCAAATTCATCTTCATCTCTAATTGAATATCTCTTCAATTCTTCTTGAGATTGGTCAGTTTTCGTAGTGAATATAGATTTTGGGTCTTCAATATCAATATATTTTATTTTTTGATCAGAGTCTTTTAAAAATTCCGAACAGTTATTTATTTCCTCAATCTCATTATTTTTCTTCTCTTCAAAATTATTATTTTCTGGATTTTCTTTTTCAACAAAATGATTATTTAAACTACTTTGATTAAAGTTCACGTTTTTAGTTAGAATAGGTGGTTCAATATAATTCAAATTATTTGATTTAGGGGTGGTCTCTAATGACGTAACTAGTTTAATTGGCGAATTACAGCCTGAAAGAATAATATTTGAAGATGCTTCCGCAATTGCAGGACCATTTGGAGTATTCAGTAAATTGGAAACTTTTGTCTCAACAAATGTAACGGGAGTAATATTAAAATATTGTGAAGAATCATATTTTAATCTATTTAAAGAATTGTTCGTGGAATTACATCCTTGATAAATTTGATTATTATTCATTCTATTATTAAAAATTATCAACTCTATTTGACTGTTGTAACCTTCATTAAGATCAATTGGCTTAGGAACTTTTTTAATCAAGTTACAATCTTCATTATACCTTTCATTGAAGTCATCTTGTAAATTATTCCCTATACAACATTTAAAAGGCATATTAATGATACGCAATATAATTAACAAGTTTAAAACCTAAATTTGGATTAATTAATGCAAAATTAAAATAATAAACAAAATTCGATCTGCTAATAATTTTTATTGAAAAAAATATGCAAAGGTATGTTTTGTCAAATTTTTGCAAAAGAAAAAAGTTTTCATGTAATTTAACAAATTCCTATCCTCTTTTTCCCAAGTATTACTGATATCCTAATAAATATTAATTAACCTAATAGAATTAAGTTTTATTATAATCAAAGATTAAATTAGAATAGAAAATGATTATTTTCTGTGACTTATAGAAGTTGGCACTAATATCATAAACCTGAGGGTAAATTAATATAAATTAGCTACAAATTAGAATATGCTTTTGGATTAAATTTTTTTTTCTTTTTTTATACTAATCCAGAAATATGAGCATCATATCAAAATAGAGGTTATTGAAATTAAACGCTTGATGAATTAACTATGCTTGAAACGTGGGTATTTCAATTATTTTTGTTACATTATCTAATTTAAATCTACAAAACTCATTTGAACTTCAGAAGTAGAGTTATTTTCTGTCGAATTATTGTAATCGATCTTTAAATCTGAGTTATTTTTGTATTTTAATACACTATTTTCCAAACTATTTGCGTCTTTAAAGTCTTTGAGTGTATTCTTATTAACATACCCAAGCATTCCTTTATTTAATTCTTCAGGGACTGTATTGTTGACTGAATTAAGAGTGCTATTAAAGCTAGACTGTTTAAGCTCTTGTTCTAGTTTGTGAATGTTACCTGCGATTTCTAAATTTAACATCACATTGCCATCAATGATTATAAAATTATAAAACTTACGAATTAACAAATTATTCAATTCAGGCAAACCTCCTGTACTTGTTGTGCCATTGGCAATTTCTGGCAATATGTTAAAATTAACTTTTTTTATTTATAAATTAATATAATTAGTGAACATTATATTCTCTAACATACCATTATTTTCTGGCTTGATTGAGTGTGCTATTGATAAAAGGAAAAAAATAATTAATTTAATAATATTCATATTAAATTGATAAAGAATGTTATATTTTCTTGAAAATAGAGCAGACTATACGCATTTGCATGTAAATTGACGAATCTTTATTAATGATATGAAATTTATTTAAAAATCGAAATTACATATTAGGATTTGTATTTAAAATATCAATTGAGTGTTTTAATAAATAAAAAAGCATAAGCTTTCATAATAAAATTTAACTATATTTTTTTAGTATTGAATAGGCTTCCGTTAGTAACTTTGAGTAAGAATATATTAGAATTATATTTATAATTGTTGAAAATGCAAAAAAAAAAAAATGATCAATAAAATTTTACTTCTTGTTGATTAGCTTTGTGGAAAATGTGTTTTGAGAAACTTAAGTATTATTTGTTACCATTTTCTTTCGATCTTTAACTTTGAAATAGTTTAACAAATCAGTATAAATTTAACCAGTAACAAGTTAAAAAATATTATGTGAGTCTTGATATAATTTATTCATTAAACACGGGCTTGAAGTATAATTTGTGTTCTTATTCACGAATTTTCTAGCTTAAGTAGGATGTTCAAGTAAAAAAATGCTGCGTAAATCGGAAATGGATATAAAAGAATATTCAAAGTATTTAGAATATGTAACAGTAAACATAATAATTAACAATTAATTGTTTTTGAATTTATTCATATCACTTATTCATAATAAAAAAGACAAATATTAAATAGAGATTTAAAATAAACTATGAAAATTCCTTCGGTAAAATTTTTTAACTTTCTAGATAACAGATTTATTTATTATTTGAATTCTCTTCACCAATCGTATTATTAACATTCTTGTCAATAATCGGCGAGAGTATTTCTGGAATTCTTATTGAACAATTGGTTAAATCAACATTACATGGTGCATTTCCAAATGTATGAGCAACATTAAAACCTAACTGCACGAGAAGCTGAACCATACCCTCTTGTTTTAGTCTTTCCTCTTCATTTGTAAAAAATACGTAAATTGGGTAGTTTTGTATATTTGAATCTGACAAAGAAGATAGAGACGAAATTGATAGTTTTGTAATAGGTAAGATTGACGAACTTGCACTTGCTGCTTCACTTCCAGTATCTTCTACAATTAGATCTTCCACCAATTCGTTCAAAGAAAACAAATATCCTTTAATAGATAATTTTTCAGCAGTAATAAATTCACCAGATGGAGATTGAAAAGAAAGTTTCATTTTCTTTATATGTTTATCGGTTGGAAAGTTAGTTTTGTATATTCTGAACAAACTTCTTATTAGTGTACGCCCAAAAGGGGCATCACTTTCAACAGGACAGTGTACTTTAATTGAACTTTCTTCCGGGTAATACTTAATAAAAACACGGCTTTGCCAATCTAACGGAACCTCAACATTTGGATACTTGGATTTTACCTTGTCATTAATTGTTAAAACAATTTCATTTGGGGTGGAGACTGGATTACACGATGTAAATACACATAAGATCAGGAATATTGATAATAGTAAAAGTTTCATTAGAATAATTTGTAGTTTTTTTTGCGCTTCTATTATGAAACAAGTTGCGCCGTGCAAGTAATATTTTTTTTTCCTAATTACTTTGTTCTGAATCTAATTCTACAGGTAGGCTTTGCCACTTGCTATTCATGTCAAACATACCTTTGTTTGATGAAAACATGTTTATCACAAACCTTTTAAATCTTCTCCAAAATCTAGTTTTTGGAGAACCTGACAATGGTCCTAATGTGAACCAATCAATCCTAATCCTTTCTCTTTTTATCAGGTAATAGAAACATAAACATACAACATAATCATATACATCCCAACCACTAGTGGTTAGGGAAAGTTTTGATACATTGTCCAATATTCTTATCATTGCTCCTTGCGGGAAGCTTTGCCATTTCTCGCCAAATCTGTGCCAAATTGGAATATGCTCTAATGAGTTATTTGATGCATCATTTGAAGTACAGAAAATCGTCTGTTTTATGCAACGATGAATTTTTTTCCAATTCAAATTATCATTTTTTATTTTGTTTTCAGCTTCAATGATTTGCATTCTGTGCCTATATTGGTATTTGAAAATAGTTAATATGATTGCAGTAATTATATCCAATTCCTTTTCCCACCAATTTGGTAAAAGTTCAATATTGTTGTCCCCATTTTCTGAATTGAACTTTCTTCTTTTTTTGACAAATAAAACATGATTATATGCCTTTCTAAATAAAGATAAGTGATCATTTTTGAATAGATGATCTCTTTCAAGATTTAGTGAGTGTTCTTTAATATTATCTACATTCTCCAAATTAAGTTCCAAATTGAATTCATTTGTTTTAGTTTCAAGATTTTTAATCACCTCTTCTCTGTAATTATTTCTGGAAATATTTTTTATAAGTGCCTTGTCTTTTATCATTTCTCTTGAGAAAATATATGCAAGTGAAAGAAATGGTTTTGTGATTTTATTTGATGTTGATTTATCCGAAAATCTGAATGTATCTGGAGTGTTTGTAATCGATAAATAAATTTCATCCATTTGTTTTAATATTTTTTTACTATTGCCTTCTTTTTCCCACCAACTTCTCCATTCAGGAAGAGGGTTGAAATGAGTAATTCCTCTTGAAAGTTCTTCCAAGGGTGGAACATTTCCAAAAATCCAATTATTATATCTTTTTATTTCAAAAGTTTTTGCTGCAAGATCTAATCTTTTTGATAAAAAAATGATAAATGATATAACCATATAATCTTCTTGAGACCAATCATTTGCAATGATCAATGGTTTTTTTTTGCATAACAACTTTGATATTATTTGTTCGACTTTACCTTTTTTCTTTCCAAATCGTTTCTGATTGAAAGTAAATATACTGAACATTCTTTTTACTTCTTTAGAAGTAGTATACTCATATGGTTCATTGAAGTCAGATTTTTCAGTTACATTAATTGAATGAATAAAACCATAACTCAAAAAAATGATTAACGTAGAAAGCATAAACTTCATATTAATTCTGGTTAATAATTTTACATTAGATCTTGCAGATAGTTGTAACTGAAGTATTTTGCATTTAATAAAATGAATATTAAAAAATGTTTTAACTGCTAAGTGCTATTCAAGTTATTGCTTGATGTTTTTTTGACGCTAGTAATAGACTTAAAATATCCCCACAATATATTACAATTGCGCAATATTGGGATAATATTCAAGAAATGACGATTTTCAAAGAAAGTTTAAATTCGGTAAGTAATATAGATCAATAAGCTGTTTTAACTTTCCTAGAGCGAATTAAATGAAACGCTGTCAAGAATAAAAGGAAAAAAAGGAGTGGTTGGAATTATCATTTTGAGGTCTGAGAATATGACCCCATTAATTTCAACATTTGATAAGAAAACATCAAGAAACTACACAGATTGTATTAAGGAGATTGTAAAACACGCAAATATGTTTGGCGTACAAGGATCAAATAATATTCAGCTAATTAGACTTCATTATAAAAACCAAATTGTCCTGATTGCTCCGGATAAAAACTTTACATTTTTAGCGGTACAAGATACGAATATTTAATATAATCAAAGCGTATGAAACAAACGGTTGAATATTATATGTATTTATCTGCCTAGCTATCTAACTTTGAATCTGCTGCCTATTCATAAAGTGTAACGTAATGATGGGGAGTGCTAACGGAATAATTGATGTTAAGATATTTAGAAAAAACATTAATACCTCGTATACTATTTCTAAGAATGTTGGGTAATTATAGTCATCCAATATATTAACAGTATTGTTTGCTGAGTAGCGACCAATTTTCGCACGATTATGAAATATTGGCTTCGATTTAAAGACAGTCAGTCTCAGAATAAAAAGAACAATGTTTAGTAAATAAATAAGAATCAGTGGTCTCCTGTACGAGGAAATAATTGAGTTTTTTAAAAAATCTGGTAACATATTAAAGGCTTTAGTTTCCAGTCTTTCAATATAGCTGAAAATAATCAAATGAAAATTAAATAATTTCTTGAAAATCTTGACAAATTTTTCCTTGTAAGCTTGCCAGGAAGAATTGAAGGAGATGCATTCTGTGTCTAATTGATTAATGAATTCATTATAAACAGTATCGTTTGCAACTCTATCCCTTATTTCTTGAGTTATAATTCCTAAATCTTGCAGATTTGATAAACGCAAGTATCTATTAAATAATGAGACACAGTTTTTGATCTGATGGGACCGAACTGTTCCTTGCCAATATTGTGATGAATTTAGCTGATTAATTAAAAGATCTAGGCACCTTTCAGCCTCGCCACTATTTGTAGAAGGGTTAACATCCATAAATATAACTTTCTCTGGTAGGCCTAATTAAATTTTTTTTTTGCCGCTGTAAAAACGAAATCCACTTTTTTTTTTTTTTTTAATGAGCGATATTGATAAAGATTTATTTGTAGTTAGTGGAGATATATATAATGAAGAAGATTCTGGTGGAACACTTAATGAACCGATAATGAAAACAATCAAGAGAGATATCTTTCTCGTTTACAATAAATTACACTATTTCATTACTGCTGGAAAGAATGAGTTTGATCACGCATATAATTTGAAGATGCTATATAATTGGGACTTATGGGGACCTTGTATTTTATTGCTAGTATTGTCTTCTTGCTTATATATTAAGGCTCCAACTGAAAATAAGGATAAGATTTTTTCAGTCTTGCATTTTTTCTCCATTTACGGCACAATCGCCGTCGCTTTGAATGCGCAGATCCTAGGCATTAATTGTTCATTCTTTGCCATATTAAGCATAATCGGCTACTGTATATTCCCATTCACAGTAATATCACTAATCTCATTAATTATTCCTTATTTTTTTGTAAAGCTAATTTTCACAATAATATCAATTACTCACATTTACAAGATCATGCAATCATCTATGAACAAAATTGCTCCTGAAGAGAAAAAAACTTTGATTTTGTATCCAATTTCGTTGTTTTTTTTTTCGGTGGCATTCCTAGTGCTAATTAATTAGTCTATTCTATTAAGATCACATAAAAATACGTAGTAAGAATTCGCGCATATACAATCTTTAATTGTTCTATTTAAATAAAGAGAAGATAAGGTGTTAGGGATACTCTATGTTCATTTGTAGTCCGATCAATGCTACTGTAGCTCACAATATGACGTTCTGATCTCCTGTAGAATGCCATTGCGTTCAATGCGCGTCCTCTAAATGTTTAATTTTTGTCCGGTATATGAGCGCTAAATTTCATTGCGCCGTCTCAAGTTTACGTAATTTATTTCTTTTTTAATTAGTCTCGTTTTGATAAGTTTTATACGTAAAGGTTTCCACAAACCGTATTCAGTTATTTTCTTTAATAAATTTCATCAGTAACCTTAGTTTTTGAGTGATGTCACACCGTAAATTTGAAAGACCAAGATCTGGATCTCTCGGTTTCCTTCCTAGAAAGAGGTGTTCTAGGAGCCGAGGAAAAGTCAAGGCTTTTCCAAAGGACGACTCAAATCAGCCACCACATTTGACTGCTTTTATGGGATATAAGGCTGGTATGACCCATATTGTTAGAGATGTTGACAAACCTGGATCAAGTAAGTTTATTCGTTCTAACGTGGTATATAGATATTTGGAATAATCGATAATTGAGCGTCTTACTAAATAGACGTATGTTCACAATCCGTTATTCCTACACAAATGATTTAATGTTGAGCTACTGCTCCGTTCTAATTGCCTTTCATATTCCTTATCCCTAGAAGAGTAATTTTTTTTACATTCGCTTATGCGGAGATGATTCTGGGAGAAACCATGAAAGTGACATTTTTATACCTCGTTTTTTCTTAGTTCAGAAATTTATTTTATTTTTTTAGAATTGAATAAGAAGGAAGTCGTGGAGGCTGTTACAATAGTTGAGACCCCTCCAATGATATGCGTTGGCTTTGTCGGTTATATTGAAACACCAAATGGTTTAAGGGCTTTGACCACTGTATTTGCAGGGTATTTGAGCGAGGAGTGTAAAAGGCGTTTCTATAAGAATTATTATAGGAGCAAGCGTAAAGCATTTACTAAATATGCGAGGAATTATGCTGATAACCAGAGGATGGAAGCAGAAATCGCCAGATGCAAACAATATTGTACGGTAATTCGTGCTCTGTGCCACACTCAGGTCAGTAAGACAGGATTAAACAAGAAGAAGGCAGACATAATGGAAATACAAGTAAATGGTGGAACAATATCGGATAAGATTGATTTCTGTGTCAGATGCTTCGAGCAACCTATTCCCGTATCCACAATATTTAATGAAAATGAGATGATTGACATTATCGGTATTTCCAAGGGTAAAGGTTACAAGGGTGTGATTTCAAGATGGGGAGTCACGAAGCTTCCAAGAAAGACACGTAGAGGTGTAAGAAAGGTTTCATGTATTGGCGCCTGGCATCCGGCTAGAGTTCAGTTCCAAGTTCCAAGAGCCGGTCAAAAGGGGTATGGTCAACGCACTGAAACGAACAAGAAGATTTATCGTATTGGTCGTGGTGATGATCCACGCAATGCATCAACTTCTGCTGATTTAACTGAGAAAACAATTACTCCAATGGGTGGATTCCCAAGGTATGGTGTGGTTAATCAAGATTTCCTGATGTTGAAAGGCTGTACTGTTGGATGCAAGAAGAGGCTATTGACATTGCGTAAATCTTTGGTACCTCCTGTGACAAGGTCAGCATTGGAAGTGGTAAATTTAAAGTTCATCGATACGTCATCAAAGTTTGGCCACGGAAGATTCCAAACATCAGCTGAGAAGGCAAAATACTATGGACCGTGCAAGAGGTCAGTTGAGAATTAGTCTATTTTAGTAAATAGGATAAGATTCTATTTTTTAAATTAAGATTACCTGTTATAGTTATTGATATCCTATGTAACAAGTTAGTTTTCAGAATAGTCTAGGAATCCTCTCTTGAGGGTTTGCGTCCTAGCACCGACGAATGGAAGGGTGTATGGTAGGCTTTCCGAATACCTGATCGGATCAAAGCCTGAATCATCTGCTTTGTGATAACAATTCTTAATTAGCGCATCATATAGGCTGCTGTATTTGGATGATGATTTGTTTTCGCTGCTTTCGTAATTCTTAGGGCTCATAATTTCATCGAGCTTATTATTGATCCATAGTTCGCAGTTCATATTCGAGCTTTCTATGCCATTTTCAGATTGTTCACATTCAGTTGAACTATCATGAATTTCAATCTGTTCATTGAATAAGCGATCAATTCTATCGTTTAAATAGTCCATTAACACGCATCCAGTACCCGGATGCAATTCGTCTTTATCTGGAATTTTCGCACAAAATTTTACTGCAATACTAGCAATAACTTCAACAATGGCATTTACTCCAATCATAATAGTCATTGTTAAAGCTTCTGGAATTGTATTTGTTACAAAATTATATTTTGGAGATTGTTCAATATAAAAATCAATGTTTTTCAAAGAATATTGGCAGTGACTACACAACTCTCCATTTGAACAATACCCTTCAATCATATTGTTTTTATTTGATGGGAATCTAGTATAAATTTTTCTAGATTGCAGGCATGGGTAATTGTTTAAATGAATATTATGAATACCATAACTTATGTGAGGAAATTCAAGCTTTAAATTTTGGTTATTTGTGTTATCAATTACATATCTGTTTTGTAATTCATAATCTTCCAGATTAGTATTTATTTCGTTCCCACACAATGTACGAGGTAAAATACTAACACCTTGATTTAACTGATTATTTTTAAATCCAATATATCTATTTCGGCTACAAATATAATAATCATTTTTTTCATTTGAAGAATCAACTTGTTGCTTAAGATTATCATTTTTTGATTGAATAGAGTGCATATTAATAGAATTATAGTTTTTGTATTTATTTACATAAAAACGATAATAATTTGAATATTCACGCGGCGTAATACCTAAATTATTTTTCACTGAGTCTGTTTGAGAATACGCATCGAAGAACAAAGTACTTCTCTTTTCCTTAACAGTAAATAGTACAATCGGAATTTCGTCCATGAGTTGCATTGATTGTTTTTGCTAGTACCAGAAATCACAAAACAGATACTTCATGTAATAAAGACTAGACGTGAATGTGCATAACTATATAATTCAGAAACAACTGTTGCATAAATTACTAAAGGGACATATTATTCCTATTTAAAAGTCATCCGGATGAAATCTACTCTTAAAAATTTCATATAGCTGTAGTTTAGACATTGATCCATTTTCTGTTAAGAAAATGCTTATTAAATTATCAGGTATTAAATCCAATTTATTAATTGCAAAGTGAACATTTGAAAGTTGTTTAAGCGAATCCGCAAAAAGATTTGGTGGAACGATTAAATTAGTTCTTTGAGTATCAAATAATGGAAAGTGACAAAGTTTATGGAGAGCAGAAACGATTACAATAGGAACAGAGAAAAAATTTGCAGTTTGTGAAATTAAATATCCACCTGAAAGTGTAACTGCGCTTCCATCTGGAAAAATAGCTTTTGCACTTAAAATAACTTTGTTAACTTTGGGTATAAGACTGAACAAGCTCGAATCAGAAATCAAAATGGCATTAATACCTAATTCAAATGAAATTTTTTGAGTAAATTCCTGAGAATACTTCTCTGGATCTCCATCTAAAATAAAAACCGTTAGATTTGTTTTCTTTTTTGAAATAGACGTTAACATTCTCTCAACTAAATCTGAATAACCATAAATTAATATAGTTTCATTTGCTGTAAAAATATCCAAGCATTGATCAAAATCCCAAGATTGACTGTATTCATGTAGGAGTTCATTTATACCTTCAAAAATTGCAGATCTTAAGAGACACATATTTACATCTTGTAAATAGCCTCTGGAACTTTCAGAACTTTTAAAGTAGTAACAATTTGAAGGCTGTTTAATACACAACTTAATATACTCCTTTCTTATCACGTTAAGAAGTCTTCTAAAGGTGTTGTTAGCAGAAAATGCCAATGGATCGATTGAAGCAACTTCCGAGCCAATTTCTTTTATATTTAAAATAAGTTCATTTACATTTTTCCATGTGTACTTGTCAACTATTTGTCTCAAGACCTCGAGTGTTTTTTTTCCTTGGGCCTGAGATCCAATGAGTTGTCTTCTTCTCAATAGTTCTATCAAATTGTAGAGATCCTCTCTCCAATCATTATTTTTTTTTTTATCGTGCATAAAGTCTAAAAATTGCAGAAAAAAAAATTAAGAGGGGTAAAGCGATATAAATATAAAAATATATATCAAAATGCTTAATTCTTCCCCGGAAATTAAATGTCTTGTTAAAGTACATGCTTGTAGTTTTCTAAAGAATACTGCTTATTCCCTAAAAGATTTGAGTAAATTTTTAAACATTTCATTTGTGGAAATAATCAAGATTGAGGCAAATAATGATAACACACTTAAACCAAGCTTGTATTCAATTTACATCCCCGATAATCCCCATATTAAACCGCAGGTAAATGAGCAACTGTGGGTTTCTTCGAGAAATTTATTAATAAATGAATACTTTCTAAACAATAAAATTGATCTAGTTAATGCAGGGATTGAATTATTAAAATTAATAACTTGGTATCTCTCTTGGAATAAAATTTTGGAATATCCAAATATGAGTTTTAGTGCTCAGAACAATTCTCCATTTCAGGTATGCGTGATTGCTCCAAATTTATTATTGGGCTGTGTAATGACATATCCATATTTGATTAAAGATATTCCTGTGACGATTTTACTTTGCACAAGCGCAGAATATAATTCAAATGAACATGGAATAAGCGAGAAATGTTTAAGTTCATTGAATATAATATACTTTTCCGATTTCAGTAGCACTACGAAAAAATTGTTGAACTATACCCGAGATTTGGGATTTCGCACAATTATCATATGTCCCAACATGGAGCTAGAAGAAGAAATAATAATCCGTTTAGCACTAGTAGGGGTATCAGAAAACGGGGACATAGTCGTCTCAAGACAAGTTGAACAGTTAGGCAGTATTGAATGCTCAATACTATTTCAGAAAAAATGTACGTTATCATTCTGTAATCAAAATTTTAACCCAGTCAGTTGGATATCAAATTTCGTAAACAACCATATGTTTATCGATAATAGGCCTGATATTTTAAATAATGAAATATCAAAAGCCAATTTTGATGGTGAATGCGTAACGAAAATAGAAAATAAATTGTCATTTGCCCTCGTTTCAAATGTTCAAAATTAGCGCTTAAACTATTTAAACAAATTATCTAGAATTTTCTTTTATTATTAATATTGTAAATAATGGATAGTATACAATGGAAATTTCTTCAGATTTGGTAGATTGGGCTCAATGCGAGCTCTGCAAGAAATGGAGAAAACTACCATTGGGAATGAACCCTAGTACATTACCTGAAGAATGGGTGTGTACAATGAACACATGGGATAAGTTGTATAGTTCATGCGATGCAGCAGAGGAGGTTGTTGGAGTTCCTCCTGAAAATTTACATCTAAGCATAACTAATCAGGAAATTTCGTGTTCTGATTTTCATAATCGCTCACTCAAAGGTCGAAAAAAAAATTTTAGTATTTGTTTGAATAGTAATTCACTTATGCAAGCTGCCAACTCCAAACAAATAAGTAATCAAACTGTAAATTTAATCGAAGATGTTAAAAAAGATTTTAACGATAGTATTATTCCCGATAGTTTGCTTAACAAGTCATTAATTGATAGTTTGAGTCATTGGAGTAAAGAGCTTAAGCTTAGCCAGCCATGTTTATCTTCAGAAAAGTTAAGCAAAAGTTTCCCTTCATGTTGGCCCTTAGAATATCAAAATTTGAATAATATTTCTCTTTTCAGGAATAGATTTTTCGAGAGTTTTGAGAAATCAAGATCAAAAAATAATAGTTTTTCTGGGAATTGTGAAGTACTTTCAAATCTAAAAGATTCACAAAATTTCCCAATATGTATTTTCAAAAGTAATATAATCAACTCAAAAAATCATCCGCTTCAGGGAAGGTCAATTATCACAGGTACAGACGTCCCAGTCGTTTTTAAATTAATTGGTAAATCTATTAATGGTATCTTTCCAATTATTTCAAAAAGTCAGTCAATTAAATACTCCAACAGTCAATATACTAACAATCATATTTCATTATCTAATACTCAAAAGAGTCAAGGTACTATGTCAAATATTCATACAAATTCTCTTGAATTAATTCCAGCAACAAGATCTGATTGGGATTCTCCGTTCATTGATTCATCAAACTCTTTTATTTCTAATTGCGTTAATTATAAATTAAGAAAACATAAAAATTGGAGCAATTGCAGTTTTTCATATTCAAAATTATTTCCTGAAGAAGATAACCTTTTATCAATACCAAGTTATCTAAAAGAAACCAATTTTGATTTGAAGGCAATTAATTCTAAAATTATAACTGATGAATTTAATGAGCAAACAAATATCGACATTTTAGATTTATTTCCAATTTTTTCTTGGTTGGAAAATCCAAATAATTTTAACCATCCTATCTATCCTAAAATTTCACAATCTGATTCATCAATTCAATCAAATAAAATTTCTAAAAAGTGTAATATTAACAAAAACACTACCCGTAATAGGGCAAAGCAATTGGACTCAGATCAAACTGAAAGCACACACAAACTAAGGAGATCATCACGGAATTCTAACAAAGTTCAGAGTTATGAGAAAGATAATACTGAAAATGAGATATTTTCCATTAAAGATGATTTCAAAATGGAGGTGAATGATTCTGCCTTACAATCCATAGATGAGTTTAAAAATAAAGAATCAAATTTATTGAACGCTTCTAGCGAACTGGTAGATGAACTAAACGGTGGCATTGATCAAGCTGATTCTGCTGAACACAATTTTGAGGTTAATTTTTCAGGCGAGGAAAACAATGACAATATTCTTTTGAAAAATATTAGTAACAATGATTTAAGTGTCAAGAAAAGTGATCAACTAGGCCAGTTCGAGTTGAATGATTTTTCAGATATGGGAAAGAAGAAATTAAATCAAGTAAATAACAGAGAAATGGATACTATGAATGGATCTGATACTCTAAATGAGATGCATTTAAGTAATCATACCCAGAATTTGCCTAGAGATGACGAACTTTTATTTTTCGATTCAGAAGCCGACTCCAAAAAATTGTCTGATGATGAATGCATTCTATTAACGTTGGGAAGCCAAAAAAGAAAAAATAAGTTTTTATCAGAATATAGTGAAAATGATGATTCCATTAAAGCTGAAGAAACAAATCACGAAGTATATGAAGATAGGAATAGAACTAATAAAAAAAGATTAAGAAAAAAATCTTCAATTTCATCTGAAATAAATGATAAACACACTATGAACACTATCGGTGAAGCTTGTAATTCAGAATTTAAGTTATCACCAAATGAAACAGTTCAGGTTAAATACCCGGAAGCCGATGAGAGAAAATTAGAGACTAATACTAACTCTGAAGCTTTTAACAAAGTTGAAAAAAATTTCTTCCACATAATTCCAAGAAAAAAATCTTTGGAAGCTACTACTTCTGCCTCGTTTTCTCCAAAGAGTGATCCTTGGGTTCCTAAATCAGATTCAAACACTAACAAACATGACAACCAATTGGATGATGTTTCCCAGCCACATACACAAAAAATGAGAAGTTATAATTGGCAAATAGATCAAAAACGGCAAAGGCAATCTGATCAACGAAGACCCATTCAAAGTTCTTCTTGTCACAAAAATTACTATTATCAGAACAAACATAGAGCATTGACAGGTTATGAATCTCATAATAAACATTACCCAAGACATAGAAATAATTCAAATTTGGATTTTGTTAATCATCATTCTACTAGCTTCTTCAATAATTCTCACTATTATTCACAAAATACTTTGCCTGGCAATCAATTAATGCAACAAATGCCTACAAATGAATCTAATTATGATTATCCAAGTTTTAAGGGCTATTTAAATTCGAAGTACAACTCCAATAATTCAAATTCAACGAACTCAATAAATAGACATTATCGTGGACGTTAGCAGGCAACTCGAAACTTTATAATCGAATGTTCAATTTATCTACTTAGTGAATATTTAGTTGTTAATTTTTCTATCTCTGTTCTATTGCAGTATATTAGATTTTATTTTAAATTTTAATTATCAAAAAGCTTATTGCGCCACGATTATTTTCGATCTGTCTGAGTAAAATTTATAATGAACGTGCTTAGAAAAGATTCATTCTTTTCAATATGTTTCCTGCTAATTAGTGCGGCTACAGGCATGGGAGTATTAACTCTTCCTTGGGCATTTCGACAGACAGGACTGTTTTTGGGAATAATTGTACTGCTATATTGGAGTATTTTATGCAGCTCAACAATATATTTTTTAATAATGGGAGGATTACATTACAAAGTCTCTAATATTACAGAATTAATGTATTATAGTATTCTTGGTGAAGCAAAGATTGAGAATACCTCAATTGAATCCGAATTGAGTTCAGTTAAAAGTAAAAGAGCTAAAATAGCATCAAAGATTGCAGTGTTATGTGATATACTCATTTTATTTGACTGCTTATTCATTATTCCTTGTTTATTAATTTTTCTTTCAGATTTTCTGATTCCAATTAATATCCTCGTTCAACAAGAGTTACCCAAGTTATCAATACGTTATCCAAATATTGAAAAGTCTTATTTGGCAAAACTGTTGTATGACATATTTTTTTCTATTTCACTTTTTTTTACAGAAAAGTACCGATGCATAATATTCTTTTGTATAATCGTTTTTTTGTTATGCATACCGAACAATTTCTCCGCTGTAAGGTTGGTATCAGCTTTATCTGTATTTTCATCAGTTTCTACTGCCATCATCATAATTTATTTTGGATTAAGTTCAAATCAACCACCAGAATGTCAAAATGGGATTGTGACTCCAAATACCAACTTCTGTAGAAAAGGAAAAATAGAGCTATTTAATTATAACTCTATTAAGGAGTTTTGGAAAATAACAAGTGTTTCTAATATTATTTTGTTCTCTCATTTCTGCCATTTAATATTGATTCCTACAACAAAAAATATTCATCACATGTCAAAAAGAAAGATTAAAGGGATTGTGTTAACATTCGTATCCGCCATTTTTATTTTCAATTGTTCAGTTGGAATATCTGGATATTCAATTTTTAGGTCGAACACATTACCAAATATTATCAGCAACTTCGCATACAATGATCCCTTAATTGTTCTCGTGAGAGCCTATTTAACACTATCGCTGACTGTCACAATATGTATGGAAATAATACCATTAATAGACAGTTTTTCCTCGACTATTAAGTTTCTATTCAAATCAGTTGGTAGTTTAACTGATAAAAGAAAACCCGAAATAGAAATAATTAATTTTGTTAAAAATCCCGAGGTTGATTTGACTACAACAGCTGATGAGGAGACGAATTCCAATCAATGTACATCTACACTTGCATCTACTACGAATCTGACTCCTTATTTTGGAATAGACGGTGAGCAGAAAGAAGGTAATCAAAAGGTAGAGTTTGGCGGGAAAAGATGCACATGTAATTCAAGTCTCACGTGTTTATCAAAAAATAAGCTGTTTAAAATGTTGAACCTATTTGTTGTCCTTATGTTCTCAGGTATTATGGCAGCCGGATTTAGTTCTGTTGCCAAGTTAATTCAGGTCACAGGTGGGACACTTGATGGGATATTCGTGTTCATTGTTCCTGCGTGGATATATTATTCAACATACTTTAAGCATCATAACAAGATATTCGGGATAACATTATTATCCTTATATCTCGTAAATTTTATCGTAACCTCACTATCAGGAATCATGGAGTTATTTAAGGTAGAATAATAGAAATTCACAAAAGACACTATCTAGTACAAAAGTTACTCGAGGGGAATTAGATATTTAGAGAGTTATCTATACCAAAAATTATCATTACGTGTTTTCACACTTGACTATCTGCAATATATTCTATACATTCGATAAACAATTCTTTTTTTTTCTAAATTGTAACTTATTTTAAAAAATTTGATATGTAAAAGTTGAGAAGTTCTGTAAAAAGAACATGTTTGAGTATTTTCTATGGAACTTGTTAGATTAGCAAGAACATAATCCAACTTTTTTACCCATATTATATTTAACTCTTTTTTGCTTACCATTTACAGTAAGTACTCCCTCACCATGACGGAAATCTCTAAAAAATTCGCCATCAAAAATATCACCGTTAGACTCTGTCATAATACCTCTGCCTTGCCTTATCCCATTTACAACTTCGCCCGTGTACTTTCCACCATCCGGGTAAATGATTGCAGCATCACCATCTACCTGACCATCTTTCCAGTTTGCCTTCAACACGCGATTATCTTCTGCAAACGTGAGTGAGCCCGGTCCATCTGTAAGACCATTTTTGAATCCACCAACGTAGTAGTTTCCATTTGAATAAGTATACTTTCCCTGTCCATTGGGTGCACCATTCTGGAAATCACCCTCATATGAACTACTATCGCTAAACTTCAAGAGACCATGACCATGCTCTTTGCCATCAAACCATTCTCCAGTGTACACTGATCCGTCCGTATATCTAGACGTCCCTTGTCCATTTCTCATGTCTCGTGAATATTGTCCTTCATATATTCTACCTGTCGCAAGCTTGTAAACGCCAAATCCTTCTTTAACTCCGTCTTTGTATTCACCCTCAAATCTGTCGCCATTAGGCCAGGTGTAGATACCATGACCACACTTAACACCTCTTACATACTCTCCCTCAAAAACCTCTCCATTAGACCATCTATAGATTCCATGGCCCCATTTTATATCGTCCTTGTAATAACCTTCAAATTTATCTCCGTTCGCCCATGTATAAACCCCATAGCCATTTTTAAGACCATTGGAATACTCACCTTCATAAACATCTCCAGTATTGACTTTATAAACTCCATTTCCATGTTTGAGGCCTTTTTCGTTAACATCGCCCTCATACACGCCATTTGGATCTGTAATTACTGCTCTACGACTAACTCCTGACATGATTTATATAAAATTTGTTGAGCTCACAACGAATATGATAATATCAATACTTATCACGTGCGAAAAGCAAAAACATTACCTCACAAAAATATTCACCCAGTTAAATAGGTATAAACAGTTTAATTAAGCTATATGGAAACACAACGTCTATGTCTCAACAATGTGAGTACATTTGAGACGTATCTTGCCGCCTTGAATATTTTTTTTCAATTCAAGTTATAAAGAGAAATGCAATAATTCGAAGTTTGAGGGGGAAATACACTACTTGATTCTAAGATTGATTTTTAGATTGAATGAACCTTTTGCCTGCGTTTATATTATTCTGTCAATAATTCTCTGTCCGAATAATTGTTTGACAATCTGCTGGCTACCATTTGATATGTAAAATACAACGATCTGGTCTTTGTGATGCCCAATTATTTTTTTTTTTTTAACACTCGGAATATAACATTAAAAACTTATTAATTTTATTCCGCCAACTTTTAAAGTGGCTTTTGCTTGGCCGCTCTGAGCTCCACAAAACTCTGTAGTTTATTTAGTGCAATTTCATTCAAAAAGCCATTATGTCAAAAAAGGTACTAGTTGCTCTTGCAAGTGGGTTTGAAGAAATTGAATTCGTAACCCCTGTTGATATTCTAAGAAGAGCAGACCTGAATGTTACAATAGCAGTTTCAGGAGATTGCAAAAAAGTTGTGGGGGCACATGGAATAACTATTATGGGTGATAGGTTATTAGATGAAGTATTGTCTGAAGATTATGATTTAGTAGTGTGTCCAGGCGGAATGGATTGTGCAGTAAAGCTCGGGAAGGACGAAAACCTGTTGAAAATATTGCGCGAAACGAAAAAAAAAGGTGGAATAATAGCTTCGATTTGCGCTTCTCCCGTTATTGTATTTGAGAAAAATGGTTTACTATCTGATGTTGAAAAGGCAGTCAGTTATCCATCTATGATGAGCGAACTTAGTAGGCCAGACATTTCAAATGCAACAGTTTGCGTGAGCTCTAATGTGGTAACTTCACAGGGACCAGGAACTTCTGTTTTGTTTGGTTTAAAGCTTGTAGAAATATTGTGTGGACCGGAAAAATCAAAGCTAATTGCAGATACAATAGTTATGGCTTGAATATTAGGTTTATCGTTTCATAAACGGATAATTTATCAGCTTATTGGAGCTATAAATTTGTATTACTTCAGAAGATTAAATGATTAAAAGTGTGTATAATTTTATGTGCACGTGTGTTCATATCAGTAAGGATTTTAGTTAGGACATTAGTGATTAATGAAATTTTTTGTTAGCGTACAACTATTTTTTTGTTATATTAATTTAGTAGGAGCGATAAATGGGACCAAACAGAAGAGGAGATCTGTTGGATTAATATTCCAGAAATCCAGCCACACAACTTCTTTTTGTTCATTATTAGGTTGCAAAGATGGTAGAGGTTATACTGGTTCAAACGACGGTGAATGCTATGCAGTAAATCGCTGTACAAAATGTAAGACTACCAATGCATCTGAATCATTGGCAATATACTGTTCAGTAATTCCAACAATCTCAAGTGAAGTTACAATTTATCAAGGTTATCTTAAGGCTTCAAAAAACGGACTCGATATTTTAGATTCAGGTATATTTGTAGATGAAAATTCAGATATATCTGATAATGACGAACAAACAACAGATGATTCTGAGAGTAGTCAAGAAGAAGAAGATGATAGTGATGAAAGTGAAGAAGATACTCGTACAAATCATGCGAATTTTTCTGAGAAAAAAAATAGTTCAATGAGTACTTCGAGCTCAAAAGGGAGCTTTGTAGAATATTCTTTATTAAAGCTCGTTTCTCAAATGGAAGAATCTGAATTTGAAGAGGAAAATGAAAATCCTAGTAATTTACCTAAATCTAATAAATCACATTCAAAAGGATTATTAAGCAAGATTTTCGGTAAAAAAAAAAATAATCCAGATAAAAACCAAGCAACAAAATTTGAAAAAACAAATAGGTTTTCTTTTAATTTAAATAATTTTAAAAATAAATTTCGTGATAAGAATGGATCGAGTAGATTAAATTTATCTTCTAAAGAATTTGATGAAACCGGAACGAATATTCAACAGAAATTGAATAATGTACAAATTCCTAAAGGAACTACCATAGAATGGGAAGCTACCGGGCGTGTACTAAGTGAAAGATTGAACAAATGCACAGTAAGTTAGAAGGAATATGTCATTATTATCATACATTAATAGGTTATTAATGGACTTGTACCTCTTACTGTTCACACCTTTTTGCAATATTATAACATTAAAAATCATTCGAGAGTAAAATTGAAGAAATATAAATTTGCAGCATTTCAATTCATGGTCGATTCAAAATTTGACAATGATGAGACATGTAGAAAACCATCTAATTTCATTGGAAGGCTAACTCCCAGGCAAAAATTAGTAACGTAAGTATTATTTTGCCACTTTTTTAGATTTAATTTTTTTTTAGATCTAATTCCATTTCAGTTCCTATTGCCATATTTAAAAATAATGGAATATCAGAGGTTGTTAGTTCAATCAAAGCAAAGTATATCTGTAAAAGCCCTAAATGTTTTCCAAAGCAATATAACTCTTGTATAAAAATAACATGCGCAGTAAATAAGGCAGACCTACATGATCAAAAATGGAGGAAGATTCAAGTAAGTACAAATAACAATATGTGTTCAATTAATACTTTTTAGATTGAAAATATTGAAGAAAGAAAAATAGAAGTGGAAAAGGCTGTTTCAAATGAACTCCAAAATTTCAAGTAAGTTGCTTTGAAGTGAAATGAAATCTATTCATTACATTTAAAGTGAATTTGCTGCGGAAAAACAAAATTTACTAAATAATGAGGGAAGCACAGAAATTTATTCGAAGAAAATGAATGGTCCATTATCCTTTACAGATGCTATTCAGCAGTATTCTAGTGAAAATGGTGCATATCGAATTGAAAATAACAAAGATTTGGAGGAAAGCGAACAAAGCAATAAAAAAGAAAATTCAAATAATTCTCAAAATATAGATGAGGCTATTACAGTTGAGACACGAAATGAAAAGGAAGTGATTGATGCACCATCAGATGGAAAGAGATCTTCCAGTTTGGTCGAAAGATTAAAACGTTCGTTAGGAGTTCCAGCGCAAGAAGAGGTAAGGTAGTGGTTTTAATAATCTCAATCACTATATTTCTGCAGGTAACTTCGAGCAACATAAAGGAAAGTAATACCGAAGACAATTTGCAGGAAGGAGATGAAGAGATACCGCTTCAACCAGAAATAACGATAGATGTTGGAGTTGAAAAGTCACAAAGCATTTTGAAGAATGCCATATATGTAACTTTGGGAATAACTTGCATAGTTATAATTATAATAGGTGTAATCTGCACTGTTTAATTTTAACAAAAAACTTAAAATTAGAGATATATCATTTTACTTTATACCGAAAGTTTTTCATCATAGTTTACTTCGGCCCCAAACATGTTTTTAAATTCATAGATTTATAGGCGCCTAGGTTGTAGATGTATTGTCTTTTTGTGTGAAAAGCATGTTATCATAGGCAAGGTAATAAAAATTAGTCTTCAAAATATTTATCGATAACACCTCTTTATTGCAGTAAATATTTAAACATGGATAGCGGCCAGCCTAGTGTTCCAACCATTCCTGCTTCATCAAGTATTTTACCTGTTTCAGGTGCTCCTTCAATTCCAACTCTATATGCACAACCAAAAACTTTTGTGCCAGTCGATTGTAGAGTAATGCCAGGATACCCATTTGCGAGTCTAGCAGGAGTTCCATGCGTGATTCCACCCCTCCCTGAAGATTTTGTTACCCAAAAAACAGATAAGGAAGGACCCCAAAACACCCAGAATCTTCCAGAGCCGCACCGTTTCCACAATGGACAGCCACTTAACCCGTATATATCTCCAACAGACCAAACAGTTATTGTCAATGCGCCATACCACCTTGCACAATTTAATCCAGTTAGCGGTTCTAGTATGTATTCACCTTGCAATCCGTTTGTTGCATATCCTTATGGTATTCCTGCAAGGGGTCCAACACCAGGTTCTCAACCAAAAAAAACGGGATTTTATGCATATTAGTAGTTTTAATTTCATTAAGGAATATAACGTGCATTAGTAAGCAATAGATTTTATTATTCAGGATTATTAATCCATTTATTGTTCGATTGTTTATTATTTACACTAATTATTAAATTTTACGAAAACATATTCTATAATTTGAAGATTTAGATTACTGTTAAAATTCGTTTCTTAGTCTAATTTTCCCCACTGTTATGCATTGAAGCGGGTATAGTTCGCTTTAATAATAAATTACATTTTAATTATGTAAAAATGAAGAATGATGTAGAAATCGTCCCAATGGTGTTTGATTGTAGTTCTAATTCTGGAATTGTAGAGTATTCCTCTGAAAGCAGTGACATTTTTAATGGCGTCGACTTATCAACAATTTCTTTAGATTCTTTGATTACCAGTAATGAATGGCAAATGAGAATGTATGGTTACAAAAAAGGAATAAAAGAAATAGAATCGGTAAATATTAACGAATTCGAAAACTTATTTATTAAAAGTGTTATTAATGATAAAAATATTTCTTCCCAAAATTTAGGGCTGCAATTTTTGACAGTCTATATTGAGAGATTTGGCCTGAAAATCGATAGCTTGCCGATGATTTGGAAAGACGGCATTTCTGAAATGTTAATTAAGAAGACTCTGATTAATTCAAAGACATCAAGTTCATCAATGAATTTAGCTTTTTCATTTTTTGAACAGTCATTATTACTTGAAAATGGTAATTTAAATAAAGTAGAGTATATATGGGATGAGATGATAGATTTCATTAATAATAACAGGAAATCAAAAGGAATTATAATAAAGCAAATTTTTGGAATTGTAAAATTATTTTCTAGTTTTATAAATAACTATGGAATTGAGTTTTCTCCTATTGCGAAATGGTCAAAGGCCATAGTTCCTTTAGTTACTGATTGTAGCGACAAAAATACGAAGGATTGCGTTTACGAAATCCTTTCAATGATTAATCAAGAATCATCTTTAATGGAATCTATATCTTCTATGCTAACGCCTTTACAATTAAAGGAGGTGCAAAAGCGATCAATTGAAACCGAGGTAAAGGAAAATAAGAAACCAATCAGAAATCATTTTGTTGACAAAATTAAATGTAGATTTAATTCAAATATAATTAATAATTCTGCAGTTTTTAATTGTAACGAATATTCCACTGACAGTTTTGATTTGATTGAACCCGTTGATGTAATGAAAATGCTTCCCTCTAACTGGCTTGATATTATTTCAGATAAAGAAATTAAATGGAGTGAAAGAAAAATAATAATTGATAATTTTTCTAAGTTATGTGAGACTCACAAGAAGCTATCTATAAATCTATATGATGTTAAGGCTAATATTTCACACAACAAGAAAAATCTTGTTCCATCTATTAACGATTATCAGAATTTACTAAATATTTTACAAAGAATAATCAAATGTGAAGGAAATACTGCTTTGATTTTATCTGTTATTCGACTTTGTTCAAATCTTGTAAATTGTCTTAGAGAGAAAATTACAACAATAGTCCGTCCTTTAACAACGCAAATAATGACTAAAATTAAAGATCAGAATAAGATTGTTTGTGCAGAATCAATAAATTTCATAAATATAGTTTTGAAATTTTCATTGAACTTAGACCAAATTTTTGATGATTTGTATCAGTATGGGTATAAAGAGAAAGTTACCACTGCAAAATGTTCAGCAATATCAATTTGTAACAGTTTAATAGATGAAATTATTGAAAAGAATAATATTCTGGAAAGACACTCAAAGGGTTTAAAGCAATTGATTAATGTTATTCCTTCCTGTTTTGGTGATGCTTCAGTACAT
This sequence comes from Cryptosporidium viatorum, assembly GCA_004337795.1. Classification (NCBI taxonomy): domain Eukaryota; phylum Apicomplexa; class Conoidasida; order Eucoccidiorida; family Cryptosporidiidae; genus Cryptosporidium; species Cryptosporidium viatorum. Next base: position 84,823 of record QZWW01000079.1, read on the forward strand.
GTTAGATCTTCTGCTTCCGTTTTAATTGTAAAGCTTAAAAATCCATGTTTTGGAGAAGAGATCAATTCAATTTTACAGAAAATAGTATTTGGACTGCATATTAGCAAACAAAAATTGATTAATGAAACAGAAAGAAAACTAGGAATTCATTTATCCACGATAAACAATAAAAGCACTATAAACAACAAAAACATTCATTCAGGAACTGTTTCGTTATCTAATAATGTCACACATCCTCCTCCAAACTCGACTATTTCAACGCCAAATAATGAGTCAACACAGTTAAACAGAAAGTCTTTGTCAAAGATTAGACTTTACAAACAAATTGAAACCCAAAATAAAAACTCAATTGATATTGAAGCGATTGAAAATACTAACAATCATGTATCTACTACAGAAAATGCGAATGGAAATATTAATTCAAATGGAAAACTAAATTCTAATACTAAATTTATTGCAAGTTCAAGTAATGTAATTAATGAAAACCAGTTTCATAATTCAGAAACTTTTCCAACCATTTTAAACTCGATTTCATCAAAAAGTGATCAAAAAATTAGTTTTTTTGAAAGGTTATCAAATAAAAAACAAGTAAATTCACAAACATCATCTCGATCGGAAGAAACAAATTTTTATTATATTGACCCAACAGATGATAGAAATTTCATTGTTAATCTTCCAGATGCAGAAATAATATTTGAAACATATGGGTCAGATTTAATCTCTTTAAAAGAATATATCAAACCTTTTATTTCAAATCACCTATTTATTAACATGTTTTCGAGTGAAAAAATTCAAATAGACTTTTCTATATCTTTTTGGGAAAGATTTTGTAATTTTTTTAGAAAATCAGGGAACACAAAATTTACTCTTTTTTATTTTTTTTTCAGATGGATTACACGTAACGTTGAAATGGAAATATCAGCGAATTATGAACGTATTATTGTCTCCTTAATAAACATTTTTTCACAACATGGAGAATATTATATCAAATATAACGATAGCATCATTTATAACATAATTTTAATTGTCATTAATATTATTATCAAAGATCTTCAAATCTTCAACGAACCAAATATACTATCCGATTATGAAATTGCAAAGTACGAAAAAATTATTTTTCTCATTATGGAAAAAGGCTCGATATCGAATATTTATTTTGATAGGGAAAGGGAGCAATCTTCATTTAATCAATTGAATAATACATCATTTATGCTGAATACAGTCATTAACTCTTCATTAGGAAGCCTTGAAAATTCTGATAAGAAAGTAGGCTTGATGAATAACTATTTAAATATATTTATTGACTGCTCAAATTTCCTTAAAAACTATGGAATTTCTAACATTCACTCATTGATTGATTTTGCAGAACGCAATAGATCAAACATCAAAATTTGCGAATCTTTAAATAAAATACTTTCAAGAATTTCTAACCATATTGGAGTAAAACTTTGGAATACAATTTTAATATGTTTTCAAGGTATTCCAATTGAAAAATATTACAATTCAAATATCTTTGAAACATTGAGTGATAATATACATTCTAATTTAATAGTTATCAATTCATTGGAGTATGAGACTATTAAACTTTTCAATATTATCGGTTCCACAGGAAACCCTAAGGACATAGGAGTTTTTCTTTATAACGACACACCAACCATTTTGAGAAAAATAGGGATTAATTTGGGAATAATAAATGATAAATTGAACTATATTTTGGAAAAAGTAAATGAAATAACAAAAATGGCAGATGACAGTTATATTAATTCACTATTGATTGAAAACATCACTTACTCTTCAGAAATATCAATACACATATACTTTTCATTGACAAAATTAGAAGCAAGTAAATTTAAAATAATAAATGAAATATTTAATCCTGGGGAAACGGGAGAGCTATTTTTCAGGACAATCGAGTATTTAGACAATTTTACAAATAAATTTCAGTCTGTTATAATAAAAGAGGAATTTCCAATAAAAGAGTTAATGGCCAATACATTATTCATAATGAGCAATTACTTGATTTGGAAAGAATACATAAGTGATGAAAATCAAAAGATAAAACTAGTTAATTCACTTAACAATATAATGGGAGTTAATATCATTTTGTCATTCCAAAAAGAATTACCGAGATTAATTAAAATTATAATAGAAGTAATTTTGTTTGGAATGAAACCAAACAATCAGACGATTTTTGACCGTGATTTATTGAATAGATTGTTACCAAAGGTATTAAGGAGGATGAAAGTTTATTTATCCAAGAATAATATTAGTGATTTTCAAATTAAAAACATCAATCTTTGTTTTGAACTCGTGATTAATAAAGAAGTAAATTCAGATTCTCGCGAATTAATAATTATTATTGACTTCATGCTTGAGTATTTATTATTATTACTGGAGACAGGACTAGATATTCACAATTACGAAGAATTCAGATTGTTTCTGAGTCAAGTACTTGACAAAATAGATGAAGATAATTTCCAAAGCAAGATTCGGAAAATAAAATCAATGATGTAACCATTGAAACAAAATTTATTCAAACGCTGTTATCTTTTATATTTTGTATGCTTAAAATTGAAATTCAGGTATAGAGTGGAATTTTCAAAATAGCTTTTGTATCCACTTTTTGGATTTAAATCCCACTCTTTATCAATAATTGAGAATCCCACATCTTTATAAATTTTATGATCGCATGTAATGATTAATAATTTATTCTTAACAGAAATCTCATTTTCACAAAATATTATGTCCTCATAAACCTTTAACAATGCCTCTTCATTCTTTACTAATAACTTGTTTTTCTTGAGATATTTGTCTCTTGTTGTAATATACCACCTAGGAATAATGCCGATATTTTCGACTTTACTTAAGAGTGGATATTTAATTTTAAACTTGTATCCTTGGATTATTTTTGGAGGAAGAGTTTCATTGGAGTAGTAGTTTTTATTGTATTGGCTCCAATGGTATCTTGCTTTTATCATCGAGTATACACATGGTAATATTAGCTCCGTTAATTGATGCCCTATTTTGTTACTTGAATGTCTTTCGTTTGATGGAGAAAACTCTATTATAGGTAGATCAATAAGTTGATCAACTTTTTCATGATCTTCGTATTGATTATACAATTCCTTGTTGCTAGGGATATGATCAGCAGAATTTATAATCTTTTCATTATCGCTTTTATCATCATGAATAGTGATATTATACTTAGAAATGAGCAAATTTGCCCAGTTTTCAAAAGACTCGTAGTAAGTTTTTTCAACAATCTCAACATTTATTTTACATATTCTAACTCTTGTGATAATAGCAACTCTTTTCCAATAATCTTCATCCGCTAATTCCTGAGATTGAAGCAGTATATCTTTTAATTCACTAACTTCTTTGTTATCCAATATTTTATTGATTTCCTGATCCTCAACTTTACAAAAATCATTTTTATCAAGTTCATTTATTCTTTCTTTTAATAGTATCTCTAATCCATCGAGTATGTCCTGCCACTCAGGAATTAACAAAATATCTGTATTAGCGTTACTTAGCTGCTTATGTTTAATAACTATCTGAATTAAGTGGGAAATATAGCTGTTAGAGTTATCTGGATGAATTATAAGGTCTTCATTCAATGATCTAAATAAATTTTTATCTTTTAAAGAATTTAAGTGGGATATAGAAGCGGTCAGCCCTGTTTTAATTAATGAAAACATAGGTAATGATGAATTTAATTTAAAATATGAATAAAGTAAAAGTTTCCAGAAAAAAACATCAAGTAAATTTTCTCTATATTCCTTTATTCTAATAATTGATGAGCTTTGTAATTGTAATTTTTCGAACTTTTTTTCATTTTCAATCCATTTGTCATAATCAAAGTGATCATTAGAAATATTTCTATTCGGCAGTTTTTCTTCAAAATTCTCCCTTCTTTTTTTTATTTCAATAATATCAGCAGTATTTATTGGACAAACCCCAAATTGATACCAAGGATAAGCATTACATTTTAGTTTGAAAGAACTGCCTTTCTTTTCCTGCTCAAATTTCTTTTCCCAAATAAATGGAAGTGATAAATTATTATCTCCAAATGGATTAAATTCGTCAGAGTAGCCTATCTCCTTTATTATCGACTCTCTACTTTCCCTACATCTTTTTAATTGCAGTTTCTTTTCAAATTCTATATCATTGTTGGAAATTTCCATTATTTATTTTAGGCGCAATTTAACAATAATGTGTTCAGTTAATCTCAATCTTAAAGTAATGGGTAATGATTGCACAAAAATCGCTTTACTAAATGAATAAAATGATTGAAATTCCAATAGTCGGAAGAGTAAATAGTTGCTATAATGAAAAATGGGGTACTCCTAGACAAGGTAAATATGGTTTATCCAGCTTAGCAACTATTGAGTTAAATACTAAAATTTTTAGTAGAGAAGAATTAGAAGCTCTAGAAGAACACTCGCACATTATCCTAGTATTTATATTTAACTTGAACAAAATAAAAAACTCTCAACATAAAAATTTTTCCTATCTCACGAATACAGATACATATTTTGTTCATCATAATGCAAAGGTGACTCCTCCAAAAATAGATAACGGAGAAAAAAGAGGATGTCTAGCTACCAGATCTCCTCATAGACCAGTTCCAATCGGATTAACTATTTGTAACATTGTTTATATCGATCTATTTGGCATGAAAATTCGAGTTGGAGGTGTTGATATTATTGATGGTACGCCTATTATTGAGGTTTTTCCTTATTCTTTAAATTGCTCAATTTCTAGAAAAGTAATTCGTACGCCAAGTTGGGTAAAACCTGAAAAAACTTTGGGAATGATGAATTTGTGCATTTACTTTTCTTTTGCATCTTTTTTAGATATATTAAGTATTTCGAATATAAAGAAAAAACAATCAAATATCCAATTTTTTGATGATGGGGATTCTTATAAAAATTTCATTAAACTACACAATTTCATAGTTGAAATTTTGAAAATTGATCCGAGATCAAGATATTCAAAAAAAAAAGCCAAGCTTACGCTTTTTGGAATAAAGCTATTCAATAATTTTCAATTAATATATCATCATCATGAAATGTATATCAAAGTTGTACGTTTTTTACACATGAATAATTTATTAATTAAAGGTTTGAATCCAAGAACAATAAATTGGTATAATCGATTAAAAAATTTTATTTGTTTAGATATTTGAAACTTAATTTTTTAAATTCATATTTATTTACTGAATCGCCAATGTTTTTATTATAGCATAAATTTCATAGATTTATAGAAATGATAAATTGCTAATTAAATTCGCATTTAAGTTTTTGTTACAACTATCTATTTTTATCTATATTTGCTTTAAAACAAACTAAAGTAATTTGATAATGTACAATGTATAGTTGGTATCAATAAGGATTTGATAATGAATAGCTTTTTTTCACGATATTTTGAGTATATTCAAAGTAATACGCTTTATTGCTAATTGTGCTAATATGTGTTTTAGTTTATTATTGAAATATATAATTTATTACTGAGATTACGTGTTGGATATTGAAATAGACACATGTTTTCCCTTAAAATAATAATCTGTCCAAATTTCACAATTGTTGGATTTACTCAAAAGTTCTTTATATATATAATCATTTGTTACAAATAAGCTATCTAAATTTGAATATTAATGGTGATGGAAACACTAATGGTTTAATTCAATATTTTAAAAAAAAGAATAATAATAGACAATTGAATTATTTCATCTATAAAAAAAATTATTTAGTACGGAAAACATAAAATTCATTATGCATAATTAACCCAAGACAATTCTCTTTTTACAAGTCTCGCTTAATCAATTGAATAGCGAACGAAAATCAAGAAATATTTCATCGAAAATCATATTCTCAAGCTTATTTTGCATTTCTTGTCTTGTAACTAAAGACATTAAGTCAACACTAATAGGAAAGCGCTTAAACATTAATTGTCAATTTATAACCGCAATGTAAAATTTCCAATAATTACTCAAATCGGTTAAAATACTTATTACCGTCATCTACAGTAACTCCTTAAATTTTCAAGTATGATCGTTAAATCAAAACAAGAGTCAGGCCGCATAAAGTCACCAAAGTTAACAGCTAGCTCAGTAAATCATTTAGCAGATGATCGAGTGATAAAATATATTGTTGTTACAGGTGGTACTTTGAGCGGATTAGGTAAAGGAATAGCTATAAGCTCACTTGGCCTATGCCTTAAAAGTAGAGGATATAATGTAACTGCACTAAAAATAGACCCTTATTTAAATATTGATGCAGGCACTATGTCTCCGTTCGAGCATGGCGAGGTTTTTGTATTAGATGACGGAGAAGAAGTCGATTTGGATTTGGGAAATTATGAAAGGTTCCTTGGATTAAATTTGACTAATATCAATTCTATCACTACAGGGAAGGTTTTCTCTGAAGTTATCAGCCGCGAAAGAAAAGGAGAATACTTGGGAAAAACTGTTCAAGTTGTACCGCATTTGACTGATTATATTCAAGAACGCATTAAGCTGGCTGGTATGTCTGGATATTATGATAGCTGCGATAATTACATTTTACCAGATATTTGCATGATAGAAGTTGGTGGAACTGTAGGAGATATTGAAAGCTCTGTTTATTTGGAAGCATTACAACAATTTTTATTTAATATCGGTTCTGAGAATATTGCATTTATTCATGTATGCTATTTACCTTATGTTGGCAATCAACTAAAAAAGAAGCCAACTCAACATAGTGTATCTAGATTACGAGAAGTCGGATTAAAACCAGACTTTTTGTTTGGAAGGTGCGAAGTTCCTATAGATGATTTATGTAGAGAACAGTTAATGGTATTTACTCAAGTGAAATCAGAGCATATTATTTCGGTACACACGGTCGAACATCCAAGCGCCGTAGTAAAGTTGTTGGAATCTCAAGAACTTGCAGATAAGGTATGCAAGCGTCTTGGTTTACCTAAAAGAGAACCAGGAAAACTATTAGCTGATTGGTTTAATATTATAAATTTATCAATATTAACTGATAAACTTCAACGTGGGGAAAGCATTCCTTCTGGCGTACCAAACCCATTTATAAATGGAAAATCAAGAATTGGAATTGTAGGAAAATACATTGCGTCTGATGACACTTACCTGAGCGTTATTGAAGCTCTTAAGCATGCGGCATTACATGTTAATGTTCAACTTGAGGTTATCTGGATTGAAGCCACTCAATTAGAGGCAGAGTCAGAAAATATTCTAGATAAGTCAACTTCCAAAAATTCGAAATCTGTTTGGGATTTACTAAGATCCGTTGATGGAATTCTTGTTCCTGGAGGATTTGGGAAAAGAGGAGTAAATGGAAAAATAGAGGCAATTAATTATTCTAGAGTAAATAATATTCCTTTCTTAGGTATTTGTCTTGGAATGCAGTTATCAGTAATCGAATTTTGCAAAAATGTTTTGAAACTACCACTTGCAACATCGCAAGAATTGGAAGATGATATGGTTTTGGACTTAAAGCCGATCTCAAGTATGGATGAGTTGAACCTCGCTCACTCTTGCAGTGGTACATTTAGTGTTGGTGAGGAGATACTTAGCCCTGATACAGATATTGAACTTTCATCAAGATCCGTTCATGTTGTCGTGACCATGAGCGAGTTTACAAGTAGCGATAAAGGCGGTACAATGAGACTAGGAGGTTGGAACACTATGATACGTGATGAGAAATCGCTTGCTTATAAGGTCTATAACTCATGTAAGTTCCAATCATTCACAACTCTTTGTACAGAGACAGGGAAAGAGATTTACACAATTAGAGAGAGGCACAGACATCGTTACGAAATAAATCCTGAATTTGTACCGCTAATGGAAAAAAATGGCATGAAGTTTGTTGGTAAGGATGTGGACGTTAGCAAAAATGAAATCCTAGAGCTACCATCTCATCCATTTTTCATTGCTGCTCAATACCACCCTGAGTTCACTTCAAGACCAATGAACCCAAACCCATTATTTTACGGCCTTATACTTGCATCAATAGGGAAAATTAAGCATAATGAGGCTTTCTACGAATTCATTTAATTAGTTTTGAGTCTCAAAATTAGTGCGAGTCATACTCTTGTAGTTTTTCTTGTTAGGGAATATGATACAAACGAAATATTTAATCCTTGAATTTATAACCGCGGTTATTTTTCTTTTTTCGTTTTATTAATAGGATGTATTATTACAAGATTACGGCACTTATTTTCTCGTTTTTAGCTTGCATTTCTCTTTCAAAATCAGATAAATACTTGGAAGTATATCTGCACTGTAATGAGAAGGTTTTTAAAGAACAATTATTCGTTAAGTATTCTGACAATTATACACCTTTTTTAAAAAAGGACTTTAAATGTGTTTCAGTAAGTTTTCTCATTTATGGATAAAAATCGGTTAATTATTCTAGGAAAAAGATCATGTAAAAGTAATTATTCCAGATTCAAATAGTATAGCAATATCTAAACTTACTTCAAATATTGTGCTTTATGTTACAGTGAATAACGGTATGATAATAGGTATAAATATGGTTGAAAGCGAGGAAATTCGAGATAACGAATATGTCTTTACACAAGTTAGAATAGTTGATATAAATAAGATATCAGATGTTAACCCTGAAACCTCGGTTACTAATGAAACTGAAATCCAAAGAACTACTGAAACTGAACCATCATTCTTAAGGAAATACTGGTGGCTAGTTGTAATTGGATTTATTACTTATTCAATATTAACTACAGATCAAAGTTTAACTGAACCCACTGAAGGCAACTCAGCCAATGAACAAATATATGAAGGGAAAAACAATAAAAAGATAAACAAAAAAAATGCGTAAATTACCTTATGATCATAAACTACTTTTTTTCAATAAATGCTAGGTACAAGGGGCCAATTCCATTATTTGAATCTGGAAGGATATAAGAGCCAAATTTTGTATACTCAAAAACTATAATATACTTTTCATTTCCTTCCTTATTAAAAACTAGTTGTTCATTCAATGTTCCATCATATTCTTCTCTCTTTAATTCATTTCTAATGGGCTTTAAAATAATTTTTACTTGGTCATGCCTGCTATTAAACTCTTTTAAAATATTTAACATTGATACAAAACAGTCATTTGCACTGATCTCTAAATTATTGCAAATTTGTTCTACAGTAAGGTCATTTTCTATTTCATTTAAAGTACATGTGCAGTATAATATTATTCCATCATCTTCCAACAATCCTATTGCATTATTTATTATTTCAGTTTGACGTTTCGAGTTTCTTTTTGCAAGCTTTATCGACCACTGTTTCAAATTATTCGATAGAATTAAGTGACGGTCCGATGAGCAAGGAGCGTCGACCAAAATTTTCGAAAATCGTTTCTGCCTACGTAATAAATACAGTAGCGAGGGACTTGTCGCATCGCTTGAAATAGTTACCGCATCTGCTCTGTTTAGATCGAAGTTACCAATGTGATTTTGTAAAACTTTATTAAGTCTACTGAACCGGCCTTTATCATATTCGTTACAAACTATATGACACATTTTGTCTCTTTCACCATGTTTGTTGATATCTTCTAAGATTCTTTTAATAATGATCAAAGCCTTACCTCCTGGAGCGGAGCATAAATCTAATACTGTAGAAAATCTGTCAATAATTAATAAATGACTTACGATGATACTCGCTGCATCCATAAAATATACACATTTTTCAGGAACAATCAATGCCTCATTTTCAGGTAAATTTGATTTATTTTCGAAGGTAAAATGATACGTAAAGGGAAATATCCACTTTTTATAAACTTTCCCTTTTATTTCTATTAAGTGTGCCTTGCTTGAATCAAATTGGTTAACGACCGCAATGTGGTATGGAGTAGCTGATAAGGCAGGTAATAGAGACTTGTAAAGACGTTCTTTAGTAAATACACATTCATGATACGCTATCCATCCAAACTTTCCATTAAGATTTGAAATCAACATAGCTAGTGGGTGTAGAATGACAACAAAAAACTAAATTGGCGGTATCTTCGGGTTCTTTTCACTAATTGAATATTCTAATTTTGAGAAATATTCCAGAGATCAAGAGAATTATTATCTAAAAAAAATCTGTATGCATCTTCTTTTGAGTGGCAGTAGTAAATTTTCCACTTATAAAAAACTCTTGAAGGCCTTACGCCTTCCCATATTAAACTACAGCTAGTTGCTGTTTCATTTGGCTGATCCCATTTAATACGGTTTAGAAGTAAGTTTTTGTAGAATTGTATCGATTTCTTTGAACCCTCCACTGAAAGAATGCAGGGGTCAATCGAACTAATAACACAACAGCCTGTTAAATGACAATCATGTGCATTTCTATCAATCTTGAAAATGTATCTTTTGTTCTTAAGACTACCAATTTTAAATATTGCAGCATGCACAATCGGACTATTTTGATCCAACTTCCATTTATTTTCTTTCTTTTTACATTTATTTTCCTGATCAAGTTTTAATGACGCATTTTTATCTTCATGTAGCTTTATCCTTTCTTCTTTCTGTTTCTTTATTTCAAATTCAATGTTTGAAGGTTCTGCGACAGCTTTTTCATTTAAAACATTATATAAATTTGAAAGTTTAAGTTTGGGTTTAGAGGAAGGTTCAATGCCCATTCGAACTCGATCCTGTCTCTCAATCTCTTTTTCTTGTCTATTCATTCTACGAAGCCGTGCTTTTTCCTTAGTTGTAAGAAAAATGACAGATGAAACATTTTCATCTGGATCATAGTATGGTTCTATAGGAACAGGATGCTCAATTAGATTACTTATCTTAGAAACTAATATTTCAAATGGGAATTCATCTTCTGAAACATTCTCCCTTGGCTTAACAAAAGGTAAATCCCAATGTTCAAACTCTGGGATGAATACCTTGGAAAAAACACTTTCATCGTTGGAGAAAAATAACTCTTCGACCTGCCTCCTTTTTTTCCTGCAAATAATATCAGGATCATTTAATTCAGCTTCCAATTTAGCTAATGCTCCTTTCCTGATAAATCTTAAAGCTTTTTTGGATTTATGCTTAAAAATTAACCGTGGATCAGTAAATTCTGTGTAGCTCTTTTGAATAATTAAATCTAAATCCGGTCCTTTTCCATTTGAAACTTCGATTCCGGAAAATGTGTGTTCATTATTTGATGTGGGTTTAGACAAAATAGAAATGCAATTATTTTCTAAATTCAAAAGAGTATTTTCAATAGGTTTTGTATTTAATTCGTTAATATTACTAACTTTTGAATTTAATAATGATAAATTCTTTTCAATTCTACTTTGTATTGCAAGAGCTTTCTTTGCTTTTTCAAAAAACAATTTGGCATCATGGTTCAAGTCCAGTTGTGTAACCTCATTTTTATTTGATACTAATTCATTTTTTTTAATTTCATACATTATCTGCTCTACAAATAAATTCATTAACGAGCAAAAAAAATAATAAATAGCCGCCTGATAGTAATTTAGCACCGGCACTACATGCAAAACTAGCAAATGGGGAAATATGAAAAAAAAAATGTCAACATTTTGTGATTCTACAAAAACATTACAAAAATATAAATTATAATGGCAACCACCCAATTATCTAAGCAAGCACAGCAAGTAAGTTTTAACTTCTATGAAATCGAATTTCACTCTATTCTTTATTATCAGCAAGTAACAAATATTCAATCTTTGAATATGATGAGAAATACAATTAGAACTGCAGTATCCTCAGTTGCCTATTTGAGGAACTTGTTCGATGAAGAAGCATTTGAAGACAAAAATGTTTCTGGATTGCAACTTAAAGTCTTAAGACCTTTCAACCATGAGTCTAAATTGATTTTAAACTGGTTAGAAGACGGAGTATTTGACGCATTAGAGAAACAGTATTTAAAGTTACTTGTTTTTGGAATACATGGTGAGTGTGATGAACTCATTGAAAGCTACCACTTCCACTTTAATTATTCTGAAAAAGGTACAAATATTAATTTAAAACGTAAATCTAAGGACAAAGAAATGTCTAACTCACAAGAGATTAATAATTCTGGATGTTGCACCAAAGAATATGCAAGACAACAAACTGTTCAATTGTTGCGTGCGTTAATTCTATTAACGCAGTCATTATCCCCGCTACCTGAATCAAGATATATGTCCATGAAACTTTGGTATTACGAGGACCGTGTTCCGAACGATTATGAACCAAACCATTTTAGACCCGCGAGGTCATCTGATATGCTGTCATTCAATGAAATTCCTATTGATACTGTTGTTGGTAATGTTGACACAAAGTTTCATACCTTATCTGTAAAAGTTAAAAGTGCTGTTGAGAACTATGACAATTCAGAACTTAATTTATGCAAAAACCTGAATACAAATCAATTGAATAAAAAAGAAAAAATATCAGAAAAGCAAGAATTATTGAAAAGCCAAACTTTTAGCGATGAAAAAATAAAAGTAAGGACTGACGAAGAATTAACAACAGGCTCATCAACTGAATCTAAACAAATAAAATTAAATGAAGTATTTCCAAATCCCAACAGTTCACCTACTGATGATAGGACTATTAAGACAGTTAATTCTGCTGAATTACTTGAGAAAGCTACCGAAGTAGTAAAATTTCTTAAATTTGTAAACAAAGGAAACCTTGCAATGGCTCTCGATATTGAAAAAGAGAGGGCAAGTAATCTTATTGAAATATTGTTAGATAATGGGCATTTATTAGACAAAGTTGTAAGAGGCAAAGGTTATCCCGTACAAGAGAGAGAAATGTGTGAAAGAAGAGTTAGAAATAAAGGTATTTGCAAAAGGAGGATAACAAAAAGAAAAGACTGATAATAAAAATAATCATAAAAATGCCATGAATTATAGAATGACAAAAAGATCTATGAAGATAATTATTACCTCAAATATATTAACTGTATAGATAAAATCTTTAAGAGCTAGTTCCTCTTCCTCTGAAGCCCCTGGGAGATGCGCCTCTAGCAAATCCTCTACCTCTTACACCTCTACTTTGTCCACCTCGCCCTGGAGAGCTATTAAAACCTCTTTTTTTATTTATTGCGGTCTCCCCAATTTTCTTTGTAGTTTTTGGACTAGATGGCTTTGGTAAGAATCTTGACATTGGTAATAATTGTTGAGGATCGATGAAAATTTTGGTTCCTGTACAGAAAGACTCTGCATTAACTCCGCTGCTCATTTTAATAGAAAAAAAGTAGGTATTAATAGGACCAAGAATCTCATCAACTTTTCCTATTTCCTCCTTATTTTCCAGGAATATTCTTCCATTGAAGTATGGTACTTGGTCTTTTAAGAAGCTTTTGCATACTAGCTCGTGCTCACTTGAATGCAACACTTCTCCTAATTCAGTTATTGAAGATGGAGGTCCTGAAAATAAAGGTCTGCCACTAGAAGGTGCACCGCCTTTACCACGTGAGTTACCTCTACCACCACGAAAGCTTCCACGGCTACCTCTTGCTGACATTTTTTTTTTTTGTTAAATAATACTATTTATCCGCTTCTCTAGTTAAAGTCAAAACGACATTATTTGGCGCCTACAAACCGTTGTATAATTTGGCCAATGCAAAACTTGATTAAGCAACCATTTGTTTTAACTATTCTTTAAATATTTAAACATTGAGAGAGAAAATCTTGAGCTTCTTCTTCTGATTCGGAACTCTCACTCTATTTTATTTATAAAATCTTACTATAAAAAGTTAAAAAAAAACTTACCACATATCTTAAATCAATTTGCCATAGCGCACTATTAGAGTTAATTAAATATAACATATCCCTAAACATCTTTCTAAACATGTTATGTAAATTAATGTCTTTTATCACTTACATGTCTGATATTTTTTCCAGTTAGTGCTGAAGTTTTCCAAAGACGAATAAACATTCTACTAGCGAAGTCTTCAATCCTGAACAAATTTAATTCAAAATTTTTTGTTTCTGTATCCTTGTCGACTTTATTTGCGCATAGAAAAACAACAGGCTTAATAGATGATATGGATAACTCTGAAATAGATTGAAATTTCTGGTATAGCAGTTCAATTGCCTTAATTGAATCAATATCATTTATGTCGCACACAAAAATAAACCCCATTCTTCCCTGAGTCAAAGGTAAATATTTTTGACCTGCAGCAAGAGGAACTTTAGGAGGCCTCCATATTTTAAATGGAATTATATCTTTCGTCCCGGGTGGGATGAATAATTCTCTTCGGGCCATATTGAAATATCTATTAACAAACTGGTCATTAATATATTTAGATTCTATTCCTGGAAGGTCTTCAATTTCTAAGCACAACGAAATAGGGTCTCCAATTTCTGAATCTTCTGGAGGAAGTCTTACAGTTCGATAGTAAACTCTACAATCAAACATTATTAATGATTAATATGCAGAATATCGTTTTTACAATAATAACTTACTCAGGTAAGTTCGAGTTTGAACAGCCAGTAAAGTTATTGCTCACGAACAAATTCGCAATACTAGATTTTCCTGATTTTGGTGGTCCTATCAGTGTAATCCTGACAAGCGGAAATGACTGATATTCGGGTTTCAGCATTTTACATCATTCCTAATTTATTTATTTAACATTAAAAAAAAACAGTATTTTTACCGGCAACAATGTGTGACGGAGTTTTTAGATCGAAGTATTTAATTATTTAAATTAGTATCAGAATTAGAATTAAAAGAAGTTAATATAAATTTTTTGAAATTTAAAGAACTATATATATACGTATTACTATCGTTAATAACAATATTTAATTATTCTTAATAGCATTTTATTCTTTGTAAAAAAAACAATAATTGTTTTTAGAAAATTATTCAATATTATTATTTAATAATGGTATTAGAGAAGTGCGAATAAATTATATTATTAAAATAATTTGAGGACTGATTTTTTCCATATTCGAATAACTTGTTCACTATTATTATTTTTTTCATGTTTTAGACAAAACTGTTTATGCAATAAAAACATTAAGCTTACCCGGGATTGGCTTCATGGGTGTTATTGGCGCCTAAATTACTTGCAAGCATTGCCTATGAGTATTAAATTAATAAAATCAAAGCTCAAAACAAGCAATTAGCTCCGTAGTTATTCAAGGTCAGAGATTTTATTGGTGTGAAATAGTGAATTTCTAAATCTTGATAAATATCGGCTGCTTAGAGGTGATTTCCTGTATTTCCTAGGTTGCGTGCAAACAAATTGATAATTTAAATAAGTGGATTAATTGAATGTGAAAGGCAAGGGAAGGATAAACAACTAATTTAGTCAAAGTTGATTGCAATTTGTATATTTTTACAAGATGGTTAAGAGCCGTATGACTTCCATCGACATCTTTGCGATGGTGCATGATATTTCGAATGATTTAAAGGGTCAGAAACTGATAAACATTTATGATATCAATAACCGAACATACTTATTTAAATTTGGAGGGGAAGAAAAAAAATTTTTATTGGTAGAATCTGGAATTAGATTCCATACTACTCAATGGAAACGTGAAAACGAACATAAAACTTCTGTTTCAAGTATTTCATTTTTCAATAGTAAGCTTCGACGTTATATTCGTAATAAAAAGTTGGATGATATTTCTCAAATGGGCATGGATAGAATAGTTAAACTTACATTTGGGTTTGGTGATAATATATTTTATCTTATTTTTGAGTTTTTTGTTGCAGGTAATATAATTTTGACAGACTGTAATTATAAAATCTTAGTTATACTTAGGGATACAAATGAATTATCGATCGGAAAATATTACGATTGGAAAGACTGTGAGGCTGTTTTGTCTCCTTCTCGTTCCCTTTCATCTCCAATAAAGTCTTCATTTTCAAAGTCTTTTAATGATCCTTTACAATGGCTAAGTAACTTGAAAAACTATAATTATATGAAAGAAGAACTTAGAAAAATATTTAATGAGCTAGATCATGTGGACTCAAACATGAAGGAATCAGAACTTTTGGATTTAAAAAAACGAAAGCAGGTTGAAAAACATAACTCCGGGGTTACTATTTTAGATGTCTTTAGTCGAGTTTTGAAGTCGTTCCATCTTTCAATACTTGAGAAGCTATTGGAGTCAGAAGGTATTGTTGGACACGAGTTATTTACTTCTTTTATGATTGATGATATTTCAGAGAAGTTTATTAATTGTATTAATAAGGCCTCAGACGCACTGTCGCACATATTAAACCATAATTATAAAGGCGTCCTCATAATTGAAATTCCTTCTGAAAAAGAAATACTACAGAGTGATACGATTTTGAGCAATCATATATCATTTAATGGGGATTGTAAGCGTAAATCTGAAGAGAAAGTTTATATTTCATATAGTCCTTATATTGAAGAGCATAGTTGGATATCCGGATCACAAACTATTCCAAAAGAAGGAATAGTAATTAGTAGAGTTCTGGATAATTTTTGCAAATGTGTTGATGAGTTTTATAGCTCCATTGACATTGTAAAAGAGTCTAAGGCTGCTACTCAAGAACACAAAACTATATATAGCAAGGTTGATAAAGTGAAAATTGATCAAGAAAGGCGTCTTGAAGGCTTATCTTTTGAAAAGGAGGCATGTATAGTTCGCGCAAGATTCATGGAGTCTCATCAAGAAATACTGGAAAAGGTTCTACAATTGATTAGGCATTTAATTGCAACTGGTGCTCAGTGGCAAGATATCTGGAATGAAATTCAACAACAAAAGAAGAACAATCATCCGCTTGCAAGATATATTAAGTCGCTAAACCTTAAAGACGACAAGGTTAAAATAGCGTTTTCCCAAAAGGATTTAGATTCGGAAAATATGTCTGGGGTTGATCAAATAGGAAAAGGTATCGAATTCGATTTAATTATCTCGAGATCTATCCAGTCCAATATTAGATTTCAATATATGGAAAGCAAGGCCCTTGCGGAGAAATTTGAGAAAACTCAGCACGCATATAAAATTGCATTAAAAAAAGTCACTAACATTGCAAATAAAGATGCAGAGAAGGCATCCAAAGGATTAATATCAAATTTTCCAAGAATTAAAAAGTTAAGGACACAATATTGGTTCGAGAAATTTTATTGGTTTATATCATCTGATGGATATCTAATAATTGGAGGGCATGATGCTAGTCAAAATGAACTCCTTTTCAGAAGATATTTAGAAAAAAATGACAGATATATACATGCGGATATTCACGGTGCAACTACATGTATTGTGAAAAATCCAAATAATGTGCCAGATATACCATTAAACACATTATGTGAGGCAGGACAAATGAGTATATGTTATAGTAAGGCCTGGATAAATAAAACTGTAATTTCCGCATGGTGGGTTTATCCAGATCAGGTAAGCAAAAATGCTCCAAGTGGGGAATACTTAAGCACTGGAAGCTTTGTTATTCGTGGTAAAAAAAATTTCTTACCTCCTCTAAAACTAGAAATGGGTTGTGCATTATACTTTATTAAAAGTAAACAAAATCTTGATCAAGTAGATAGTATTGATTACGACAAAATGATACTTTTGAGTATGCAATCGAGTAATGAACCTGAAGAATCTAGAGCTGAGGATAATAATAATGATTCAGGAAAAATATCCGAATTGCAAATTGAAAGTGATTCAGGAGATGATGCAGATGAAGAATTAGATTGTGAATCCAATATATCAGAAAAGATTGTTGAAGAGAAACATCAGAGCTCTGCACATGTAAGGTTTTCAGTTGGAGATGTAAGCGATATTATTCCTCCAATTAAAATAGAACACCGGGTGCAATTTGATGAATTACCACCTGAACTGTTACTTTCAAGACCATTTAATCCTTTATCAATTGATGAAGCAAGTAACCAGACCTCTTCAGTAAATAGTGTTGAGAGCTTAAATAAATTAGCAAGCAAAGTTTCTATTGATACTAGTTCGTCAGCTAGTGAAAGTGAAGAAATTGATGTAAATCTTTCAAAAGTTCATAGTTCATTTGCAGACGAAAACAAAAACTTAAAAGTTGAAGTTAAATCACCAAATCTTTTATGCACACCCAGAAACTCAAGTAGAAGATCTTCTGTTGATGAAGGGCCACCTCCTATAGGATTTTCAGTTTCAACTTTACCAACTCCTGCAGAATTGCTTTCTCATAAAGTGGAATTTCCTGTGGCGTTTTCTTCCTCTTCTTCTGAAGAAGTCTTAGATAATATAGGTTTGACTAGAAAAGTAAACAATAATAATTCTGAAGCTGATAGCAGTAAAAATACAAGTATTGAATCAAATATTGATTGGATGAAGAACCTTGATTCATCTCCTCAACAAAGCTTTGATAGGGGAAATATGGCTAAAGTTACGGATGCTCATGACAAATTTAATAATAAACTACGTGAAAACTATAGAAGAAGATCGATTGACGGAGGCCCAACCCCAAGGGGATTTATTCCAGACCATGTCCCTAGTGCGCGTGAGCTTCTTCAAAAGATCAGATTTGATCCGGTTGATTTAGAGCTTGAACACCTTTCTCACATGCGTGAAAGGGGAAGATTTATTTCTGATGCAGTACCTTATTTACCTGAGGAATTACAAAGACTGATAATGGTATCAAATCAAAATTCAAATAAGAAGCATAGATTCACCATTGACACGAATGCAGGTTTATTTTCAAGAATTGACTACAAAAATTTACCTAATTTGGATTTAAATAAATCAATTCCCAAAAACCAAGACTTAGAATCTGGAAAAGTTCAACAAAAATCGTTAGAAAAACTACCTAAAACTTCAATAGAAGCTGCATCAACAAAAAATGACAACAGCTCTACAAATAATAAACAGAAAAATTACACTCTTCCTCGTGGAAAAAAGTCAAAGCTTAAAAAAATTGCAGAAAAGTATGGAGAACAAGATGATGAAGAACGAAAAATAAAAATGATGTTATTTGGAAGTAAAGAGATGAAAAAAGCTAATGGCGATAGTTTAAAGAATAAGGTTAAAAACTCTAATGAATTTAAAAATAATCAGAATAGGCAAATTCATATTTCTCAACAAGAGAAAAGAAGAAAAGAACAGGAAAAAATGGAAAAAGTCTATAAAAATAGAATTGTAGATAATACTACAGAGAATCGTGAGTTCCAATACTTTAAAGATAGCCTTTTGCCGACAAATAAAGATGAAGATTCGGAAATAATTGCAGTAATACCAACATTTGCGCCGTTTGCATGTATAAAAGATTTCAAATATTGTGCTAGACTTACTCCTGGAGGAACAATAAAAAGATCAAAAGCAGCTCATGATATTATTCATCACTTTTCAAATATTAGTTATAAAGAAAAGGATCAAAACCCGAATTCTTATGAACATATAAAGGCATTAAAGATAGATGATCTAATAAAGAACCTAATGAATCCTGTTAAGATTCAATTTTCAAATGAAAAAAACAAGTTACAGGTAGACGGTAGGAATGATAGAAATTAGTCTTAATAAATTAGTATTTGTATTGGATCCCATAGCAATTCTGAATCCTTGTAAGTTGTTTCGTTATTTAATAATCCTTTATGGCTTTTACTAACTTGGCGCATATAAATATATTAATTAAATTGTCATCACTATTAAATATGGCAAGAAATTCGGAAAAAGCAAATTTTATGCTCAATAGATGGCTTTCAGTAAAAAACAAAATCTCAAAGCCCTCTTTTGATGGAAGAGGAAGATACTCTAATGTACAATTTACCAATACAATTAGAGAATGCGAAACAATGTAAGTTAATAATTAATATTTTACAAAAATAATTTTTTTTAGTAGGTTTGAGATTATGGAAGAAATATCGAATCTTGCCAAAAAACTAAGAGATTCTGCAACAAGTGATGAAAATGAAGTTAGGCATTTAAATTCTGATATTAACTCATTGTTAAAGGAAAAGTATAAATGGGAATGCAGGATTGTAGAGTTAGGTGGGCCAAATTATAGAAGTAGGCATGGCCAGTATATTGAATCATTAGGAGGTATTTCCCTGCCGAATTCATCTCTAAAAATTTTTGGGATTGCCACTTTATTACCAGAATATAAAGAGTTACTCAAATACGATGCTGGAATAGAAATTGGTTCAAAAGCAGTCTCTAAGCTTCCAGACGTTACTATGTGCAGCAACTACTACGGGGAGGTCAACAAGAAAGAAGAAGACCTTATCAAAATGCTTGAAGGAAAAAAAGAAATTGAATTTAAGAAAAGAAAGCAATACAATGAAAAAGAAATCTCGGTTGAATACCTTTTGAAACTTATTGATGAGAAAAAGAAGGAGATTGAACAGTTTAATTAATCATTATATTGTATTTACGATTAATTCTAACAATCTCCAAATATATTTACATAAAGCTCACTTTTTACTCATTTTCAACTGATAAAGTATCGAAAATGCGTATTGTGGGGCACATAACCATGGACTCATAATAACAAAAACTCGTGTTAAATGTTTAAATTAATTAATCCGCGATGATACTGTAATTACGATAGGTCTTATTTATTATCCTTATTCCACATAATTTACAAAATGCAAAAAATAACAAATAACTAATGAATCTAATAGAAGCGCCAAGATCTAGTGTGGGGAGTTAGCGGTGTTTGTATTGAATGACATTTGACATAACCGCAAAGGTAATATTGGGTAGTTTTTGCATGAACAAAAGTGCTGATAAATACTTCCAAAGTCATTAGAATATTGATTTTTAATTTGTACTATTCTTAATATTCAACTAGTGTTTATATTTATTGAGTTCCAAATACAAAACCAAGGTAGTAACTTTTATTTTAATGGCTAATTATAAAAATAAAATATTATTGAATTATTAGCATAGAACAACTACTATTTAACTGAAATTATTATTTCGAAGAAAAAAATTGCGATGAATATTCAATCACAAATAAAAGAAATTGATTGTATTGATAAAAATAGCTTATCATATTTAATAAACCCGAAAAGTACATTGAATGGTATATATCTGAATATTGAAAGTAAATATTTTACTGGTCATGAAAGTATATTGAATACTAACTCAATTCGCATGAAACAGTGTCATAATATAGAAAGAGGCTCTGAAAACGAGGTTTGGTTAACACTACCATTATTTTTTCCAAGTGCGACTTTACATAATGTAACTCATCAACGCGGAAACCAGTTTTGTGAATCAAATGGTGGCAGTTTATGCTTTTCTCCTGAAGAAACTAATACTTCGAGGCTATTTTCAGCTATTCAGGGACTCTCAGATATTGGTGCAGGTTTTTTCCAGATTGTGATTGCAAAACTTAAAGGAGTTGTTGCTGAGAATTTTGAAGCAATAAAAAGTGAGTTTGAAATAATATTTAAAAATGAAGATTTAGCATTTAATGGATTTATTCCTTTAAAACCTATTGGATGGAGGAAAAGACATTTCTCCCAAGGAAATTATACAATCCCAATAGAAACTAATGAAACAATAGTCGACACTTTGGCCAAACAAAATTCATATTACAATGCAATTCTGATATTTGAAAATTATACAGAAAGTTTTAAAGAAAATATAATCAAGTTGGGAAAACTATCAAATAATTTCCTGGAAAAGATTAAATTTATATGCCCATCATTAGAGATTATCAAAGTTTCGGATTTGGAAAAAGATAATTTTTTTGAGGTAACCATACGAATAAAACATATGCCTTCATATGTCTCCTCTGAAGGAGAGGATTTTGATTCTAAAGATAAAAAATTTTCTACGTTTCAAAATTTATCAGAAGCAAATAATTTGGCATCAATATATTTAGGTAATATCCGACTTATAAATCCTTATAAAACTGAAGTGGATCTACGAATTTCTTGTGGATTATTCAAAACTTTCTCATTAATTTCAAGCCATTCTATTTTCGTGCAATCTAGGTGCTATATGGCTACATATATTCCATTTTCTCAAAATCGTAAAAAAAAACTTACCCAAATAAGCCATGAAAATTGCACCGAACTAGCTACCATCAACTCGAAACCAATCAATTCATCGCAAATTCTTGATAGGATTCAACTCAAAATATCAACGCCAAAACTATTAACTTTTAAAAATAATAAAGAAACAAATATAAAGACCCCACCCCCAAGTAACTTTCCCACAAATAATTCTAACTGTGTTTCAAATATATCCACTTGTGACTTGAATTATAATGCTATATTCAACAGTAATTGGGGTGGAAAAAGTTATTCGTGCACTCCGACAACAAAAGCATCTCTAAACAAGATTTCATATACCCCATTTTCCTCTACTGAAATGGATTCCTCACCTTGGTTGAGTACTGACTTCAATATAGACTCTACTTCCATCTTTTCTTTTGAAGATAACCAACAATTTATTCCCCCAAGAATTTCATCTCTTAATTACATGAACAATTTATCCAGTAATGAAAATAACCATTCAAGCAATAACTTGCTCGATTCCAATTTTATTTCTGAAGGACCATTATCATATGATCCAATAAAAAACTTCAACCACAATCATTTGCAGGTTGCTCAAAAACTTTCAAATAAAAATCAAATCAATTTCGTAAATGGAGATATAGAGTGTAATAATGTTGAAATTCGAGAGTCCGTTTTTGGAATTGAAAATAATTTGAAGAAAAATCAAACAATAGAAATTGATGATGAAATCGAGATTTTGGAATATGAATGCCCTCAATATTTGGAAAACAAAGATTTTGATATTCTTAACATGTTAGAAAACATTTTTTCAGATAATTCAGCCACAAACTTGGAAAATTGTTCAATTGGATGTAATGATCAGTTAAATAATAATGAAAATATGAATAGTAATAACAATTTAATTGAATCAAAAGTTAACCAGTCATTTAGTAAAAACTATAGTGAAAAATTTGGCTTGTGGAGTTTTGAATTACACAAAAGTTCAAACGCTTGTATTTGTAAACCAAACTTGAATTTACAGCAAAAAATTAAAATTTCTGAATTTGTTCCAAATGAATTAAACTACTTAAATGAGCATATACTTTTTGGTTAATAACTAATGCTTAATACTTAATAACACATGTGAGGCATACTTAAATGAGATTCGATTACAAATTATTCAATCAAGAATTATATTTAAAACTTAAATTTGTTTGTAATCACTTTACTATATAACTAGTTAATATATAAGTTTTCAATGGAAAACACACAAAATCAGGTGATATTAAAGCAATCAACAAATTAAACGCTGCATTAAAATATTAACAGTAGTGAACTATAAAAGGTTTTGCAATGATTTAATAATTAATTAGAGGTATTAAAAAACCATTATACCGCTGTTTAAAAAAAAAATGCTCTTTTAAATATTTATCATAGTAATAAGTAAAAATTAATAAACAATTTATTATCTTATAATTTCTCGCATTATTCCAAATGATCTGAACATAGGGTTCGTCCATTTTCAAGTTGGAAATATATTTCACTCAGGAAATATTTTTTAATCAAAGTTTGAATTATAAAAAAATACCTTGATAAAAATTTCGTATGAATATTTAAATCTCAGATAATAAATATGGAAAATGTATATAATAAGGAGCATCAAGATTTTGGTAATCAAGAAATTGCAGAATTGCAAAATGAATGTAAAAAAGCATTAAGAAATACTTTAAAAATTGCTGCAGATGCAAATGAAATTTCCTTATACAGTGCAACAAAATTAAATGAACAAACAGAACAACTCGGCAAGATTGAGGATGAAACTGAAAAGATAAAAGATAATCTTGATAAGACTGAACATGCAATAAACTCGTTAAAAAATCCCGTTTTATTTTGGTTTAGGGGATTATTTCGACAAAATGAATCAACTAATATAAAACCAACATGTTCCAATTTGCAAAAAAATGAAGTTCAAAACGAAGAAATATACCAAATAATATCAGATCTGCCAAAAGAGCGTAGTTTAGATTGTAAAAATGTTGATGGCTGCTATAAATTTAATGATGAAATTGACGAAGGTTTGGACCAAATCGGTGACATGTTGAAAGAAATGCATAATAGAGCGATAAGTATGAACACTGTATTAAAAAACCAGGGGGGAATACTTAATAATATTGACACAAATATTAATAGCAACAATTCGAGAATGAAAGATCAAAGAACAAAGTTGGAGAAATTTATTGGAAGATAATTCAGGTTAGATTCACAAGAAATTAATAGTATTGCTCCTGATATCATTAATCTAATGATAAGTAAAATAATCAAATTTAATACCAATGATTGTTGATCCTTGATAACTCAACGTGTGAAATGTATCTAATAATGCCTATATTAGCTTTTGTATGCCGTCATTTTTGTGTAAAGCAATAAGCTAAAAAACACAAAAAATACTGATCATGAAAGTTGAGAAGGCACGATGTGCGTAGGTGGAGGGAGACGATCCAAAACTCTCTGAATCTCTTTTTTATCATAAATAATGAATTTCTTTTCTTTAACTGCAGCAACCTCTACATTCACTGAATCGATTTTATCCTCCATAACTTGTCTAAGAACAATGAGTGCCAAATCTTCTGCTTCTTTCAATGACATATTTGAATTGTAGTTTTCTAATAAAATAGACTCTGCACCTTCTTGAGCCGTGCCTATTGCTGCTGCCGAATATTGGGTATATGTTCCTGAAGGGTCTGTCATCCATAAACTTGAACCGCCATCGCTATCTGCTCCAGCTATCAGCATTGCTACACCAAAAGGGCGAGACATTGACTTTTTCTTACCTTTTTCTTTAATATCAGAGAAATCCAATGCCAAATCGCTGATAGATTGAACTACAGACTGAGTTGGAATATTCTCATTATATGTGAAAAAATAATTTTGAGATTCTACTCTAGCATGATCTATCATCGTTTTTGCGTCCGCGACAAGTCCACTCATACAACAACCGACGTGGCTATCAATCATCATGATTTTCTCTAAATTTCTCGGTTCCAATAAAGGTGAGCTAATACGTTTCTCGCTTGCAAGGACAACACCCTCCTTTGTTTTTATTCCAACTGCAGTTGAACCTAACTAAAAATAATAAATATGTTATAAATACTATCTAAAAACTTTTATTTCTTTTACAACTTACCTTAATTGCAGCAATTGCATATTCTACCTGAAACAAACGGCCTTCAGGTGAAAATGTGTTTACACCTCTATCATATTCGTTTCTTGAAGCAAACATCATTAATTTAACTATGAATTTAATTGCAATATGACTCGGAATAAATCAATAAATACTCGAAGTCCTAAAGTAATTTATCAAACACAAATTTATCTTTATATTCTAATCAATCCAACGTACAAAGAAACATATTCTCGCCGCCCCCCACGTTTATTTTTGCATTCCCCTCCATATTGGTAAAAAAAAAAAATAACCATCAAAAAGCCGCTAAATAATCAAATATTGACTAAAATGGATGATAAACTAAAAATTAATATTCACTCAGCAAACAAACAGAATATTAAGGAAATTTCTACAAAGTGTATTGAATTTTTGAGAAGTGTAAGTTATCTGACCGAATAATTCTCGAATACAACTCTAACCATCCAAATAATTAAAGGGAAAAAATAGAACGATTCTGCTAACAGCTAAATCGCCAGCTATACCAAAAGCGATATCTATTTCGGAAGTTGTAAAGATGGAAGTTCCAAAAGTTTTTCAATTAACCTCACTGATGAACTTGGAAGTAAGTTTTATATTTTCTGCGTAGTAAAACTAACAGAAATTAGGATGAAAGTGAAAAAAGAAGAAAAAAAATTGAGATAATTATCGAGTTAATTCTAAACGAAATGTCTGGATAGTTACAAAATCACTAATTTTCATCAATCAAACCTAGGTTTGGGACTTTTTAACTCTGCAAATACACTGACAATCTTGAAATAATTTTCTTGTCACTTTGTCACTAGTTCAAACAATAATTGTTAAATTAATATTAATATTTTATCCTTTATTGTTTAGTCAACATAAATCCTAGTTTTTATATTATGAATTAACATACCATTATAATAAAATGAATAATGCAAAAACATTATTCGAATTAAACACGTGTATTGAATCCGTAAATTGTACTGACAATCAAAAGTCAAGAAACTGCTTTCTTAAAGGCGATCTAACAGGAATAAATATTTCATTTAAAGGTCAATCCAAGAAAGAACTAGACGAAATTAGAGTAAAATCTTACAGAAACGAATACTCTCGTTCTAATATGCTAACCAAAGAACAGTTAAATAACTTTAGGACAGTGTTATGCAATGACCACCTTAATTCAAATTGTCTAGATCCTGAGACATGCTTCTACTCACACTGCGCTGCATGGCAACGTAGGAATCCTACAAAATATAAATACTCATCAACCATTTGTCCTGATATTGGCTTTTCAAGAAAAGGGACTAAAGGAAGGATGTCATTAAATTGCAGGTGTAAAAAAGGAAAATTTTGTGAATTTGCTCACACAAAAGAAGAGGAATTATATCATCCAGATACTTATAAAACAAAAAAATGCAACACTTTTCCAAATTGCAAGAGATTTTATTGTCCATTCATTCACGAGAATGAAACAAATTTATTAAATTTTAATGAAAAAAACTTAGACGAAAAAATGGGCAATAATATGATACCCATTATTTCTAAAGATGAGAGATCTAACGATGGAAAGAACATAATTATGAACATCTTTAGTCCATATTCTCAAAATGAATTTGAAAGAACTAAAGTAAATATTGGCGAGCTGAAGCAGGAATTACTAATGAGACTTGTCAATTGCCAGAAACTAGTGCTCGAAGAAAAATATTATTCAGCACAGAATGTAGCTGAAGAATTCATTTCAATGATAACATACTTTTGCAGAAATTATTTTCTTCCAGAAATATTTTCAACTACTTCAAATTCAAAATTAACTAATTCTCATCATGAATTTGTATATCCAGAAAAAATTACAAATTGTTTCAATAATAATCACATTAAGGATGTGTTTGATTTTTCGTTCGATTTTAAACATTTTTTAAGGGATGAAGAATTAAAAAGAAATTATTTGTTAGGAGATTTATTTACTCATTAGCTCGCTATCGTATGTAATTTTATTGTTACTAAGAACGAATAAAACTTAAGATATTTAATACTTTTTCATCTTCTTTGTAGCTAATAGATTAAATGAGCTATCTTCTAATCCACATAAAACGACAGCATTTTTATTATTGCTTTGTTTCGACTTATTTGTCACTATTAAGTCTCTCTTCAGTTTCTGTGTTCTCTTTTCTAATAATAATTTCTTGTTAAATTCAGTGGGTTTATAAATAGGGTTTGTGGGATCTATTGCAAAATCTGCATCTGTAAATATCTTTGATATTCTGGGATCGTTAATAGCACCCAAGAAGTCATTTTGAGCTGATTCATTTAATGCATCTACAATTAGTTCTTTCCTTCTTTTAGACTTGATCTTTTCTCCGGATCTTTCAATTAATGATATTTTTTTCATATCAAAGTGCCTATCGTCATCGCTTGAGTAAGTATTTTCAATATTATTTTGCAAAGAGTTATCTGAATAAACATTCTTCATTGACTTAGTTGTTATCCCTTTTTCTCTTTGAAGTTTTTGTTCCTTAATCCTTTCCCTTAATTGCATCTTCCTTTCCTTCTTTTTTTGTTTTCTTTTTTCTAAATATGCTTGCCAAGGTGTAATTTGTTTTTGAATTTCATCATTAGTTGATGCGTCTTCCCACTTTTGTTTGCCTTTCGCAATCAAATCCATCGATAATTCTTCGAGATCAGGATTGAACTCTATTTCAATCTGACTGTAATCCTTACCTTTACTTTTAAACAATTCATTTATATCGTTATTAGTAAAAAAGCCTGTACCATTCTCAGAGTCGAATTTATTTTGATTAATCTCCTCATCAAAAATTTCTTTCGCATCACCTAATAGAATTTCTCTCATTTCTGAAGAAAAATTGTCCGGAAATTCATTATTTGAAGATAAGTAGGCTCCTTCTTTAGAAAATTCGTCTTCACTACTACTAGAACCTAAGTAAGCATCAAAATCATTTTTTAATAATTCTTCTGGTGTAAATTTTTTCCTCAAAAATTTAACTCTCTCAATTGGAGTGTCATCCCAAGTCAATGCGGGTTTAGAATGTCGTAATGCAGATGTAAAGCATTCTGGCTGTTTGTATTTAACAGGAATTGATGTAGACACGCTGACTGGCTCAAATTGAAAGTCGACAATATCGTCAGGAATAAATCTAATTTCAAGGCTATCAATGCAAAATTCAGCTTCCATTCCATCTAGCTCATCATAAAGTTTAACCGCTGTATCAATGCAATCGCATTCTATTACTGCAAAGTAATATAGCGATTTTTCCACCTGGTACTTTCGTATTGCTTCGTAGTCGTCTTCCCCCATTTCGTTACTTAACTCTGAATTTTTAATTTCTTTACTGCATACATTTTCTCCATTTCCAATCATCGGTCCGTTAATTGACTCGTACTCCATACGTTCCTTGCCGTATTTAGAAGGATAAATAGAAATTTTTTTAAGCTTTGAATTTGATTGACCAGAATTAATCACAGTAGAAGAAGATAGAAAGCTTGAAAGAACTACATATATATCGTCTGCAGTGATATTATCCCAGTCGAGTCCCATTAATGCAAGTCTGCTTGTTTCGCTCCCCTCAGATAAACCCATATTATTTAGCGGATTATTTTCCCAAATAGAATCTGAAGCATTCTTCTGTTCACAAAAATCAATATGAAACTTATCCTCATCTGAAGTTAAATCATCGCTCTCTCCTTCCCACTGGAATGATCCTTCAGAATCCGATGAGTCATTAGATAAATTAGACTTATGTTTGTTTGATTCAGTATGAATAGCATCACTATCCTCCTTACTGTCATATAATAAATCAATATATTCATCTTTCTTAATTGATTTTTTCCCAAATGGGTCTTTCACTGAGATTACAGAAAAGTCATTATCAGTGAACATACGGCCAAAACGCTTGTCTATCTTTACCTTATGTTCTTTTCGAATTAAAGGTTTAAACCTAGGGTCAATGCGAGAATTAAACCTTTCATTATCATCTAAAGTTAATTTAGTTTTGGCTTTCTTTTCCTTCATTTTTAATCTTATATTTATTTAAAATATAAATTGATTTAGATATATCGCAAGGCCGGACTGGGCGGCGCAGTTTGCATTTTACTAAGCAGAACCGACCTGATTGCTAAAAATAATTTATTAGTCTAAAAATATTAAATCAGTACAATAAAGTAGTCTAACATTGAACCCTACATCTGCTTAACTAGAAGAGAATATAAATATTTATAGAACAATAATTTAATATAAGAATTCTATTCAAGATTATATAATTGCGAAGGCGTAATATTATCAAAAATATAATGGTGAAAATTTTCATCATTTAAATAATTATTTTTACTTCTGATAGAATAATAATTGCTTCCAATGTTTTTCTCATCTCCGCCAAGTGTAGCAAAAGTTGACTTGAAGTGGTGAATCTTAGACCCTTGTAAATTTAGAATATGAAGGATATTTCCTGATAATATTGATTTTATTATTTGAATGATATTAAGGTGAACTCTAAATAGGTGGCTTAACGAATCGGAAAATGGCTTGCAAATTGAGTTTATATTAAGGTTTTTGTGTGAAAAAACTATAATAAGCTGATTGCTCGTATTGTATAGAAACTTTTTAATAAATATACCAGAGCTAAATGTATTGGGAGAAATAGCCTGCATTGAAATTAAGTAAAATGGAAAAGTATTAATAGTTGAAATAGTAAAAAACAATAATACCAGAGCAATATATACGCAGCTCCAAATGAAGAGGAAATTAATGTAGAATGCAGTTATTGTGGGAAGAATTAGAACGAAAATTGTGAATAATATCGTACCAATTAAAAGCTGTTCAGAATAATGTGAATTATGATCTAAATTTGAAAAAATATTGCTTTTTAATCCTCTGAAAATATAAAAAAATGTTTTAATTGCTTTTAAATTTAAATTATATAACTTTGCCATAATTGTGTAAATGAAAAACAAAAGAAAGGAATAAATATTCAGAATATCCCATATAAGTGCTACCGACACTGACATTCCACAAGTAATAGAAACAAATTTGATCAAGAATATCATGTTATGATTCAAATCAGAAAAATGTTGGCTTGTAAGGTCGCACCAAAATTTCAATGCTGCTAATGTGAAATTACCCATAACTGTGGTGAGATTTTGATTGAGTTTGAACCCAGCAGGAAATGACATTAACCATTTAACTTGAGTATGAATTGCATCATGATAAATGTAAAAAAATGATTTTTCCATAAGAATGACAAGTTCTTTTGAAAATGTGTCAATTCCAAATGCAAACAAAACTCCCAATACATAATCAACAATTATAGTAGTAATAGAAGACAAAAATAAAAGTCTTAGTGAATTGTGTAGTTTTTTGTTTAGTTTAACTTTTGAGTGTTTTAGTACGTGATTCAATATTATCCAATTTCTTTGATTTTTAATTCTATATGCTGCTTGAGAAATAGTTGCACAAATGTTTTTTTGTATCAATGTTTGAATGAAAGGAAAATTTGAAACACAAGACCAAACAACTGATGAAGAAAATGACAGCAGTGTCAGAGAATAAAATAGCAGATACCTGAATATTTGCAAGAAAAATGGATCAAGCCCGTTTGATTGGTTAGCATTAAATGTTGAAAATGTATCTAAATACTTAAAATCAACGTAATCATCCATAATGATCTTATAATGTTCGAATAATGAATCATCATCCACATTTTCATCCACTTGACCAACAGAAGTAATGTAATCATCAAATTTTAGATTATTTTCAATTGAATAAATAACATTATCAAGAAATTGATTAGCGCTATTGAGCATTTTTGATAAATTAATAATTCGAGTTCTTTGGTCAGAAAATATAATAATATTAACTTTATCAGTTGTAATTAAATTAAGATTATAATCACTAATGCTTGAAATTTTTAAATAAATTTCATTGCATTCTGGGCTAATGCCTGAAATGGCAGTAAATATAACATCACTCAAATGCTTTGAGATATCTTGAAAATTTAAAAAATCAGAATCTGGTTGTAAGTCAGTCTTCTTGTTAAGAAACCTAAATATTCCAATAACTTTAGTATTATCATAAAGACTTAATGAATGAAGACTTTCAACTGAACAAAGCGAGTCAGCTGCAAATATTCCAACTGATTTTTTCAATATGTAGTACTTTCCTAATATAATGTAGCAGTTTTCTGATTTCTCTGATACATCATATATTAGTCTCTTAGGGAACAGGAAAGATAGTTGTGTTAGATGATCTTTAGCTATCATTAGATTTGCATATTAATTAAAAAAAACTGATACGATATTACTTTGATAAAATGTTCTTCCTTAATCAGACGATTTGTCTATTTTAATGGGCACCAAATTGGGCGGTAATTGAAAGTACTAAAAAATTACAAAATAGTCCCCAATGACAGTAATTTTGAGATATAACTGTGTAAATACAATAATTCTTCATTGTTATAAGTTAAATATATGGTATTTGTTATTGATTCAAATGAAAGATCTGTACCTTGGTATAGTAAAAATGAATTTTTTGAAGTGTTCTCTTGGATAATTGATTCAGAATTCAATTCAAAACACTTGGCACTTAACAGGCTAAAAATATGGGAAGAAAGGAGTCATGGGATTACAAAGCAATGCCCAATTGCAATAATTGGTACTTCATATATTTTACATACAATGCTTCAAGATAAAATATGGGATTGGGGTTCCATTAGTGAAGGAATCAAGTCTGGGTGCTTAAATGAAAATTTCAAAATTTTAATGGAAAAAATTTCAAGTGGAGAAATGAAAATTTACCAAAATAATATAATTGACAAGAATAAAACTTTAGAAACTTATTATTCAGGTATAACTTTCTCTATTCAGAATCAATATTGTATGACAATCATACGAATAATTAATTTATTTGTAGACCAATGCCAATTACAATTTTATGCTAGATCAATAAGTGCCATATCAGCTGAATTAGGAATTCCTCAAATTTTGGTTGAAATAAGGCATCAGGCAACGCACGGCTCTGAGCTACCCTCTTTGGAAACATGTAGAGTAGGTGGAATTTTAATATTTTTTTACTTAATATCTAACTATTGGAGGAATCAATACGATTATCTGACACATTCAATAATAGTATTTAATGAAAAGATCTTTGAACGTTTTAATCAACTAATTCTGCTATTATCAACTATGCACTTTGATTGGGACACTCATTTAGTTGATGAGCAATTACAAAGAGAAAATGGAACTTTAATAGATTTGTTTAATAATTATAATGAGATTTATCACAATTCTCTATCAAAAGTTGTGCTTGAACATATTTCTATTGATATCCCTTTAAGAAACAAAATTTTGAGATTTTTTGAAAAAAGATCAAGAACTAAAATTAAAAATGAAAAAAAGGATGCAGATAAAATGATAAAAATTTTAACTAATTACAAGCAATTCAATAATAAAAGTAAGATTAAACTAGGGAAATTAAAAAAATGGGTAAAAAAATGCTACTCACTATTACCTTTATTTTATAATCTAATTGAAAAAATTATGATTATAGTTAAAAATAATGAATCTGACGAAATTACTATTAAAGAGTTTATATTAAATGAATTAATGAATATTTGTCCACTTTGCTCTCCAATTTCTGAAATTGCAGTATTATTTTTATTAAGTTTGGTAAGTAATAACATAAAAATAGAAATCCTTTCTTCGATAATTTCAACATTGTTTGAGAACAAGAACTTATCGATAAATAATCACACTAAACAAGATGAGAATAAAATATTCAACAAATGCAAACAAGATAAAAAAATTAAAATTTTCTTTTGGCTTAAAATATTACTTCCAGAAATAGGAACTAATAAGAATGATAAATTATCGAAAGGTTTGAATTATAATTATGTGTACAATAAACGAGTGATGGAAGTCATTCTTTTGCTTACTTTTTATAAAGGAATAGAGAAATATAATAATGCAAAGAGGCTAATGAATTACGAAAAAGTTATTAAGATATTAAACTTGACAAAATATTCAATGTTAATTGTCTTTTCTGAGTTAGTTAGTTCAATCCCTGACATGATAATTAAAAACCAAACTAAATTGAATCGTCTTTCGCTAAGCATAATGCATTTGCTTAGTGATTTGAAAATATTCGATTCCACATCTAAACTTCTATACGTTCTAATTGAAAAAAATAAAGAATTGATTTTAGATAATCTAGAATTATTTGAGCAGTTCTTAAGATTTGGATATAAAGACAATTTTTCAGAAAATGAACAATATTTTGGAAAATCAAATAAAAATAGTAAAGTAATTGTTGAAGATTTTGGAATAACTCCGTTATTAAAGATTGGTACAAGCTGGGATAGTGGCAGTTTAAAGATAGTCGATCACACTCGTACATTTCAAAATTTTATTTTTGTGGAAGAAAAGTTTAATCAAGCAAATTCTGATGAAGCGGCTGGTGATGCTGATTTAATTGATACCATCATTTATGATTTTGATAATACTCAACCTTTGAAAACGAAAACACTCGGTATGGAATATAATTATTTTACTGGAGAACAAAACAATCCAATGAATATGTGTTTATTGAATGCAGAAGCGTTTATGAGAAAAAATGTTGGAATAAAAGAAATGATGAATGAAAAGGCAATAAATATAGACTGGACTAAAGTAAATAATTTCTCTAAGTTATCAGATTTATAATCTATCAATGTTATCGCCAATTAATTTTGTCACTTGAACCCATAGCATTACAGATATAGGCAATTGTTTCATAGAAGATAATCTAATCCAACTCATCAAGGATTTTTTGCACTCTTCTATATCATATTCTTTTTTATTATGATCTATAAACCTTGAAGTTAGTGCTTTCTGTAGCTGTTGTTTATTCATTTGACCTATTCCATCCCAAAGAATATCTTTATCTTCATTTTTGAGTTTTAACATTCTATGTCTTATTCTCAACATTAAAAGGAATTTGCTTTTTGTAAAGGGTATATCCATAACTCTTGAGATTGACTGAATAGTCTCAATATTTAAATTTTCTAGTTCAAATTCTTTCTTGATAGGTCCGGAAATTACTTTACGTAGCTCTTCTTTATCCAATTTTTTATTTTTCAACAATTCTTCGTAAATATTCTCCAAACTATTCGCACCTGAAATAATATCAGAATCATCCGACTTCTTTAAGTCTGAAATAATGTTGCAGATAAGTGAGTGAAATTTCATAAGTTCAAATTTTTTTTTATCAAGCATATTCTTGTCACTTTCTTTTTTACTATTAAATGCAAAAGTTGAAGGCAACATATTTGGGAACAACTTTATTGCAAAAGGAAGAGCAAACTCTGCAAAAGGAACGATAATAAAAAGAGAAAATGGAAGGATTTTAATGGTATCCTTAATAGTCGTTTTCACCAACTGTTTTTCATTAAAAGTTAGCCCATTACCTAATATTCTTTTTTGTATTAATGAATTTGAACATTTCACATTAAAAAAAAAAAGTTTAAATCCGCTAACACTCCAATTAAAAGCTTTTTTCAATGAGTGATTAAAACTTTTCAAATAAGATTTTCTTGTTATTTCCTCGATCGCCCTCTTAAATCTAATCATTTAGCAACAAATCGGCTTTTTTTTCTGCATTGCTTTGTGGTGGGGGGGGCATACTGAAAAAAAAACTATTTAAAAAAAATGACTAAAATGAAGAATTGAGTATTAAAATGGCTAGAGTTCTAACTAATAGCATGGAATAATATCATCTATCTTTAATATCATCATCACTGTCTCAGTAGCTAATTTTACAGAAGAAAGGTTAACGAGCAGTGGCTGAAGCACATTTTCCTTAAGAATATCAGTGACTGCTGCTTTCCTGACATTAATCCCCGCATACATTTCTCCATCAAAATGTTTCTTTCGCAGTTTTGTAACAATTTCAATGGGATTTAGGCCTGCATTTTCTGCAAGCGTATATGGAATGATTTCAAATGCTTGTGCATATGCACGAATACACATCTGCTTTACTCCCGAAAGTGACTTTGCCCAATTAGAGAGTTCCGCGTAAATTTGGCTTTCGCACGCCCCACCTCCAGGAACTAAAGCTTGTTCTTTAATAATGCTCCTAACAACGCATAATGCATCGTGAATACAACGCTCAGTTTCATCGAGCATCAGTAGATTAGATGCCCTTACAAATATTGTCATCATGTCCTTTCCTGGGATCCCTGTAATTCTACAAATGCGCCCATTGCCATCCAGATCCTCATCAGAAACACAGTTAGCAGTGCCAAGTTTGTCTGAAGTAAAATGATCAAGTGAAGCAATAGGAGAGCAGTTCAGAGCTTTACTTAAAAATTCAATTTCATCTCTCTCAATATCTTTAACAACAAGAATCTTTGCCTTAGCACAATAGTCTAATGCCAATGTACTTATTGCCTCTCTTAATATACTTTTTTGGATAAGTAATACATTGCAGCCTGTTGCTGCTATCTGCTTAATCATCTTGGCAATTAACAACCTCTCTTCTCTAAGTAGCCTGTCCATAGCTGTATAGTCCTTAACTACGATATTATTTTCAATATCTGTCTTTGGAGCTGAGAGACAGAATTGAATTAGGCCAATACGAGCGTTTTGAATCCTAGTTGGGCCTCCAGCAGTTCTGGAAACTTTCTGCTGGTGAAGTATCAAGCCATCAACAAGCTCTGTATCTTCAACAGTGCCACCAAGCTTCTTTACAATACGAATATTTTTCAAATCTACTGTTTTTCTCATATCTTGCACCAAATTATCAGAATCAGAAACTATCGAATTCTTCTGGTAAATCCTTGAAATCCCTAAAACTGCGTCCACTGCAATACTTGCCAAATGCTGAGCACTATGGCTCACAACTTTAGAACTTAATGAAGTACATGCAGACTTAATCAATGTGTTCTTATCCGTTAAATCAACCTTTATTGACATGTTTCTAAGTATCTTCTCAATCATACTGCACCCCTCCATAAAATACTGAGAAATTAGTTGTGGATGAATCCCTTTATCTAGCAGCGTCTCAGCGGCTCCAAGTAGACTCCCTGCTAATACAACCACTGAACTGGTACCATCCCCTACTTCAACGTCTTGAGCCTTAGATAATTCAACAAGCATTTTTGCGCATGGATGTACCACTGCCATCTCTTTTAAAATAGTGGCACCATCATTTGTAATTATAACCTCTCCCTTTTCAATCATTTTATCCATTCCCTTAGGACCCAAACTAGTTCTAATAATCTCAGAAATTACCCTTGCTGCGACAATGTTTTCATGTCGAGTTGTCCTACTTCTTTCATTTCGACTTAAACTTTCAGATACCATGATTTCCAACTTCAAAAATGCGTTATATACGCAAGATTACTTTAAAAATTATAAACTTATGACAATCTTCCAATGTAATTTAATAATTCCCATAAATATCGTCAATTTTACTCAAGTTAATATTTAACTCACAACTTGAATTACCATTAAACCCCCATTATTTAATTTGTACTCGACTTAAATTTGATCTTACAACTGTCTACCCGATACCCCGCAAAAACAAACGGCGGCACTGTGTCAATCAATTTTATTAATTCTGGATACAAGTATTTATGTCCAATGATACTAAATGTTAACGATATGAACATATAATCAACACGAATGCATATTTGAGATTTATCAAGTGGGCCGAATACTCCGAGATTTACAAGAGTCGTATCTTACAGAAATATGTTTTTATCTCAAACTACTATTGGAAGTACAAGCACCGCAGGTCTAGGATTGTTTGGTTCTACTGGGCCTGGGCCAGGAACGCACTCACTAAATTCCTCTGCAAACACTTCCCAGACTGGACAATCAATCACCCCGTCTTATAATTCTAACAACTCTCTATTTCAATTGCCAAATTCACAATCTGGAATATCTAGCTCATCAAACTTATTCGAGACTTCAAGATTAAGTAATTCATCTTCGATGGAAATACTTAGTGGTGCTGGATCTAATGTGTCTTTGTTTGGAACATCTCAGATACAAAATCAATCCCAAGCGCAAGTCAATTCACAAGCTCAATACCTCCCTTTAAACCCTACTGTTGGGCAGTTAACTAACTATATTCAGAGCTGGAAGGCTGAATTTGACGAAATTGAAAATCAATTACGTGGAAACGATAAACATATTGAATACTTGACCAACAACAAACTTGTTGAAATTACTCGACTGTGTAGCACATACAAAAAAGGCGTAGAAAGACGAAATGAAGAAATCGAGAACATCAAGTCTCTTCAGCTTAGGGCGCAAGATTCTATCGAGACGGTGATATCTGAAATCACAACTGTACAACAGCTAAGTCATGACATTACCCATATTTACGATCGCATTAAAGATATTGACCAAAACAATTCCTCAAGACAAATTCAACCGTTAAGATTCCCTTTACCTATATTTGAGTTTTTTTGTGAGAATATGGCAAAAAAATGTAAGGGTATTGAAGAGAATATTGGTAATTTAGATAGAGCTGTCTCTTCTCTAAGAGAGGAATTAACCAACGCAACTGCAGAAGATGTGCTCAAATATATTGCGGAAATAATTAATAACAACTATGAGTCGTTCTATGTTCTAGTTACTAAGTGCTCCCAACTGCATGATAAGGCAGAGTCCGTTGTAAATATATCTAAGTTACACGATGTAAGTCGGAGTTAAAAATTGTGCTTAAACATCTAATTAATTTATTGTATACTAGACAAAATTGAGCCTCCCTTTTGGGTTCAGCATTACTTGTTCAATTTGATCAATATCGCTTAAATCTTCGCTCTCATTACTTTCTTCAATACCTTCTACAAGATGTTCAGGAATGCATGGAATTTGCGCATCTCCATCTAATTCGCCTTCACGTTTAAATATATTACTTATTTCATTCCACTTTTGCAATGTCTCGTTTTCTCTTTGCTTTTTTATTGCCTCTCTTCTGTCATTAATCCACTTCTTATACTGTGTCTCAAATTCTTCAGTTGCTTCGTCTAATTTTTCAAGGAAACTTTTCATTCCCGTTCCTAAAGAGGAAGATACTCCGACAAACTTCAAGTCCCTATCGAAATTATTGAATTTTTTGCTTGTTTTAAGTATAAACTTACTTATAAAACTCATATAGTGCTAATGCAGATGATCGACTTAAACTTGCCATATAAGAATCATCGCTTGACAATACAGAATCTGAAAACATATCGTAGTTTTTCATCCATTTAGTACATAAGAGATGGTCTGTAACATCAATTTTGTTAAAAACCAAAATGAAAGGTAGCTTGCATCTATACATTACGCTGCATGAATAAAGCATATTTGACATAAATGTTACTGGTTTTTGAGATCTAACAGTATCAGCTACATATGTCACTATTGTTGGAAAAGAAATAGAGAGGCCTTCCAATATGATGGATCCGCTCGCAGACCAATTAAAAACTTCTATTTGCCCAGGAGTGTCAAGTATTACATAGTCAATATCGGACTTAGATTCGAGGATATTCAATACTTGGTCAAATTTAACTGCAAAAAGACTTAGGCATGTCATTATTGCTCCATTTGGCCCTAATCCATAATCCTTCATTATTTTTTTATAATCAAAAGTGCTCTTGATATTAATGTTCACAGGATATGGACAAGATAAGACTGCTGGGTCTAAATTAATTGTATAAACTTGTTTCTTCTCATTTGTTAAATGATGGTATAAAGCGCTTACAAAAGAAGTCTTTCCACTTCCAGCCATTCTATAAAATATTAAATATATAATATAGTAATTCACAAATAAAACATTATTGTAATGAATACGCCATATTTATATCAGCTAGCTTAAACAAATGTATAAGCTACAAAGCTGTTCGACTTACCCTATAACGACAATTACAATTGGAACTTTTTTAGACTGATAATGTTCATTATTAGATTCAGAAATAGTTTTATCAGTCATATTGGCTTGAAACTAATAAAGTTTATTATCTTATTATTTGTATTCTAACGTTTAATTTGTAATTCTATAAATTGATATTAAACAAAAGAGTCGGGCGGTAATTTAAGGAAATAAGTCAAATTTTCACTACTTTCATGCTTAATTTAAGTCCAAGATTACATGAATTATTTAAATAATATAAAGAAATAAGCTCATTATGAATTTCTATGCTTTTGCTATATTTAATTATTAAAATTTGTTATTTAAAGAGTGTATTCTGCACACCAATATTATCATTTAATCACCCAGCTTAATAGTAATATTAAAGAAAATAGATAAAATGAGTAATACAAGTAAATACAAATATGTTGAACAGTAACTTAACTAAACCCGTACAGCTTAACAGAAAAACTATTTCTGGAGCAAAAAGCAGTGCAAAAAAGGGGATATTAATTGATGAATTTACAAAAACTAACACACAATTAAAAAGAAGGCCAAGTATAGATGTAATTAATGAAGAATCACTCAATCAAGAACCTAAAGAAGTAAATAAAGAAAAATCAAACCTTGCAACAAGACCAGAACCGATTTCAAAAGCCCTTTTGGAAGAAGCAAGAGCAAAAAGAGCAAACAAGCTAACGACGAAGCAAGTTACTAACTCTCCAAAATCCAAAGCTGTAAAACAAAGCACACAAAAAAAACTAGTTAAAACAAAGTCTTCCGTTGAAACTCCGGGTAAAATTGTTGAACCTACAAAAAAGCAACATGTTAAGAAAGAGGTAGTTATAGACAATTCTAAGGAATTAGAAGAAGAGCTTGTAAGGTTATTAAATGAAATTTCTGAGCTTAAAGAACAAGAAAGGAATTATAAATCTGAAATAAATGAACTTAAGATAGATAATGAGGCAAAACTTAGTAAGATAAAAATACTAGAGAAGCAAAAAGAAGAACAATTTCAAAATAAAAGAAATTTGCAATTAAGTAAAGAATTACTTGAGTCTGCCCATCAGCAAAATATTGATAAAATTCAAAAATTAATAAAAGGTTGTAGACGTGAACTTGAATTTGGAAATGAAAGTTTCTCGGGAGTATATGATCCTGAAAAAAGTTTTGATAAAAAAGACAGGTCTAAAGCAACTAAGAAAAAGAAGGAAAATGATATTGGAATAATGGGTCTATTGTTATGTGATAAGATATATGATAAATCTTATTTGGATCAGTTAATCATGATAGAAGAGAGTAATGAAAATATTTGGGGTCTTAGCGCAAGAGACTTAAATGAGCTTAATGCCGTACTAAATATTTATAGTTCAAATGGAATGAATTCAACAGATATTAAATCACACCTTAACAATTTAAGTTGGTTTTTAGAAATCTCATCTCAAAGGAATTCTAGTCTTCCTCATATTGCAAGCGCACTAGATAAAATAAGCTCAAATAAGTTAGACTTTAAAGGATTTTTATCGCATTTACTAGTTCCATTATTTTCATCAAGTCATTACAGTTATTTGGATCAGCTCTTTGACTTATTTGACATGGATAGCGATTCATTCATTTCGCTAGATGATATTAAAGCTGTTGTAAGAGAAATAGAATGGGAGGACGCATTCTCAATAAATGACCTTAGATTTTTATTGAAACAAATGAGTACAAATATTTTTAATAAAAACATAGACTCTGAAAGCAGCCACAATATACTAATAAGCAGGGAGGAATTCAATGAATTTTTCAGATCTATCCTTGATTAATCTATTTAACTAAAATATTTAATTTTTAAAATCATAGAAAATTGTTATAGATCAAATCATTAATTGTAATTTAAATTCTTAATACAATATGATGATTGCTTTAATTAATTCATGGTCGTCTACCTCAACATTTTTTTTTTGAATTATTTGTGACTTTAAGACTAAAAAAAACCATAAGCTTGTGCATGATCTCCTGGAACAAAAATGAACTTATCAACAACCATTAATTTCAGATACAAGATAAATATAAGTTATTTAGTCATTGACTCAAAGAGTGTAGTAAACCCATATAATATAAATTTCTCAGAAACTTTTAGCTTTTTATTAATACTGTCTTTCAGCGCTATGTCTTCTGCTGTTTCCAGGATAGGTACCACTAGCTCCAGAACAAGTAGTAACACCAACAATGTTTACGGAGTCCTTTCGTAACAAATTACAATCTGAGAGTCCAGAAATTGAAGGTGCACGATATTTGTTTCCAAAAGCTCCAGCAGTTGAAGATGCTATCGAGCCGGTCCGCCTACGATTCCAACATCCAGATGTGGCTGTTCCTGTTCCAGGCTCAATAACCGACCCAGTAGACAACACAGAATTATTCCTTTTATATCCATCACTTCCCCATATAACGCTATTTAACGAACCGAAGCTTGCAATTTCGTGTCTTGGTGGGTGTACTTCATACATACGGCTATGTGCCTCAGCTGAACACCTCCAGAATTTTCCTTTTATACCAGATTCATATCTTATTCTACAAACTTCAAATTCAAGAGCCTTCCAGTCAATATGGTGCCCAGTCCGATGTCTTACTTCAATGGCTTTCTTTAAATGAGCTTGTATAGCTCCAGTCCAAAGACCTCTATCCATTGAACTGTCACAGACATGAAAAACAATAGATTTTTGTACATCTTCAAATTCTATAGAGAATCTTCTTTTATTGTGAGAAAGATCCATCTGCGCCCTAAACAAAATGAGGCTTACACTTCCTCTTGATGCGTTTATACCAAAGAGACGATATGAAGATTCGGAATCAAACCAATATAAATGACACTCGTGTACTACAACGTATCTCTTCTGCCATCTAATTGGTGGCACACTAAATTGCCTATCTGACCTTTTATATAAGTATCCTGAAAGTTTATTAATCATAAAATCCTCTTATATTGCGCTATAACTTACCAAAAATCGGAGGAACCACATTCAACTGTAGTTTGTTATGAATGTCACAAACAACCAAAGTTCCTCTTACAAAACGAAGGGACAAATCATCATCAGATAAGTCAGGGTCTGGTCTACTAGTTTCTGATGCTCCAATAAGTTCGTACATTGCCCTTCTAGCATTAGTCGTATATTGTGGTATATAGCTATTGTTTGTATCCGAGAAAGGATCAATCATTTCTCTATTATTGCTTGAATACCAATGTTTACATCCATCTTGAAATGTATTAATTTTATAAGATTGATCATTGCTATTATAACTATATAAGCCACTACTATTTAACCTGCATGGATCCCTTTCCAATAGTGAACATAATAGCTGGTTTGCCTGATAAACATTCATCTTTTTATTTACTAATGGCTGGCTACTTTTCTTTCCGATTTGATAGCTTGAGCTATTTTTCATATTAGAGGAGGATTTTCTACAGTGCAAATATTCAGAGTTATTTTCACCCTTTCCGTAATTACCGTTCCTGTCGTTTTGATTATATCGATTATCCATTGCCTTATTTGGAGGGTTTTGAACGTATGAAATACTGAATCTTCTTCTACTCATGTTTTCCGAATTCCCTATAACGGTATCATTTTTTTTCTGATGAAGAGTATCAACAGAAGAATTTAAATTGACATTTAATTTATTTGTTTCTCCTCTGCTTGAATATGGTATTTCTTTTTGAACATAATTAAACTCTTTTCCTAGTGATTTGTCTCCTTTCGAATTTCTTTTTAAAGAGTTATTATAGCACACATCTCTTGTGATTTCAAGCATGGACCTACTCAAATACTTGGAATCCAACGGGTCTGAATGTGTTAAGAAAGGAGTTAAATTACCCAATGATCCATCATAAGATGATGAAAGTCCACCAGATGATCTCCTTGAAAAGCTCATTGAAAACTTGAATATTTACCAGATCGATAACAAATCATCAAAACTATTCATAATAAGATGGGTATTTGCTGATATATTTATATTTCCCCATAAACCTTCATATATGATCTGTTTAAAAATTATTTATTTCTATCCCACTTAATAACACACTTTTTGCCAAGTCCTAATTATTTTAGATTCCCGTATTCGGGGGGCCGCGCGCGCGATGTTTGGGCGCCGATATGTATTTATTTTTTACAGATGAGGAAATGACAAATTTTGAAAAAAATAAGAAATCGGTTCTCGATTAATATTTTGAGACGTCTAAGCTAGATATTATTAAAATAGTTTTCTATATTTTTACCACAAACAAATTTTACCATCCGAACCCTGAGAACCAGCCAGATTCTTGCTCTCCTGAAGGAGTAGGAGGGGGGGCAGGTGGAGCAGGCTCTGATGACCCACCTAGCCATCCCCCGAACCATGAAGAATCCTCTGCAGGTGGTGGAGCGGGACTCGGTGTGTTATTTGAAGGATTTGGAGCTTGGAGGTTGCTTGTACTAAGATTATTTTGTATCGGGTTTTCTGCCATTGTTGGGGTGGGAGGAGGAGCGGGAGTTGTTTCTGATGCCCCAAACCAACCACTAAACCATGAAGACTCCTCTGCAGGAGGTGGAGGTGGA